>CAEGAE010082456.1:0-115155 GCA_903067095.1 Girardinus metallicus | reverse complement strand
ATATATACAGTACTTCAATTTTGCAATGAGATGTTCACAATACATAAAGATTTCATTTAGTTTCAAATAGTTTGCTGAGAAATTATTTAAATTTTTTTTTCTCATGCTACTAAAATCAGATTATTATTAAAAAATATTTAAATTACAAATTTTCTTTTCAGTAAATAAAATTGTAACTGTGCAAAATACAGATGCATGTTAATACAGACACACTGCTTCTCATTGAACAAAAAGGAAAGTCTCATGAATGCGCTCTTTTAAACAAAACCTAAGTGTTTTAAAAACATTCGAAAAAGCGGGAAAAAAAGATAGTTATAAATTTAGCGGCTTATAGCCCAAGTCATAAAATCCCGTTCTTCCCTAGGCCGTTCGATAAATTACTAAATCATTAAGAAGAAATAAATATAAACTACAAAAACACTTTTACTTTTAGTGCTTAAAGCATTTAAGAGGGAATAAAACTTATAGTAAATACTTAATTATTGAAAAACGTATTTTTAAGGCCACATACTTTAGAATAATCTCCCTTATTATATTTAGTCACAATTCCTTCAGTGGAAAAAGAGAAAAAAAAATACACGGCTGGAAATGAAAGTTTTGTTTTTTGTTTTTTTTTAAATTGCATTAATAATTTTGTTAGCGGTATTAAACAACCCAAGCACATCCACTGTTCGTTATTTTTTAATACTGAGGTTTGAAAAAAACCGAATGAATGTCGGACTAGTAAAATAAATGAATAAATAAATAATATTAATATCGATAAATCCAAACGTGTAGTAGTTCGACCGTCCCTCGCTTTAAAACCAGTAACTGTACTGTTTTTTTTTTTTTCCCATTTGTATATAGGCTAACAGTCGGGGACGAATTTGTTTCCCATAAACTGCTGTGACGCTTTGAAAAGCGATTGGACATCCTGATCTCAACTCCTCCCTCATAATAAAGAGTGTGCGTGTGCGTCTCCTTGTTGTAAAACACAGCAGCGCCAGCCATCTGCGTCGAGAGGGCACACTGCACTCAGCGCAATTACACGGACTCCAAACTGGCAAAGCTGTCAGAGCAAAAAGAGACATTTTCCCGCTATTGACCGAAGTGCAAATGGACTTTAAATCACGTCATTCGGATCGTTTTGAGAACTTGTTTTGAGTACTTCAATGCAGTTTACGGCACAACAGCTGTGACTGTTATGATTATCACGCATGTGCTCTGAGCACATTGCCATTTAATAAACTGACTTTTTTTTTTTTTTTTTTTCTTTTTAGATTGCTTTCCTTCTTCTCTAAAATTGGCTCCCGTACAAACAGCCGCGTTGGATCCCTCGGCTTACTGCGAGACTCCGGTGTATAACCCGGATCTCTGCCCTAATATGATAGCCGCCCAGGCAAAGTTAGTGTATCACCTCAACAAATACTACAACGAGAAATGTCAATCTCGGAAGGCGGCCATCTCCAAGACCATCCGCGAGGTGTGCAAGGTGGTGTCGGATGTGCTGAAGGAGGTGGAGGTGCAGGAGCCGCGCTTCATCAGCTCCCTCAGCGAGATGGATAACCGCTTCGAGGGACTGGAGGTCATCTCTCCCACCGAGTTTGAGGTCGTCCTCTATCTGAATCAGATGGGAGTATTCAACTTCGTAGATGACGGCTCTCTGCCGGGCTGCGCCGTCCTCAAGCTCAGCGACGGCCGCAAGAGAAGCATGTCTCTGTGGGTCGAGTTCATCACCGCCTCCGGCTACCTCTCTGCGCGCAAGATCCGGTCGAGATTTCAGACGCTGGTGGCCCAGGCTGTGGATAAATGCAGCTATAGAGATGTTGTGAAAATGGTCGCTGACACGAGCGAGGTAAAGCTGCGCATAAGAGACAGATACGTTGTGCAAATAACGCCTGCTTTCAAGTGCACTGGCATCTGGCCGCGAAGCGCTGCGCACTGGCCTCTGCCGCACATACCCTGGCCGGGACCCAACCGAGTTGCAGAAGTCAAGGCGGAGGGTTTCAATTTGTTATCCAAAGAATGCTACTCCCTGAACGGCAAGCAGAGCTCGGCAGAGAGCGACGCCTGGGTGTTGCAGTTCGCCGAGGCCGAGAACCGGCTCCTCCTGGGCGGGTGCAGGAAGAAATGCTTGTCGGTCCTCAAGGCGTTGCGAGACCGTCACCTGGAGCTGCCGGGACAGCCTCTGAACAACTACCACATGAAAACTTTGGTTTCCTACGAGTGTGAGAAACATCCCCGGGAGTCGGACTGGGATGAAAACTGCCTGGGCGACCGCCTGAACGGGATACTATTGCAGCTTATTTCGTGTTTGCAGTGCAGGAGGTGCCCGCATTATTTTCTGCCTAATTTAGACCTGTTTCAAGGAAAACCGCACTCAGCTCTAGAGAACGCAGCCAAACAGACTTGGCGACTGGCAAGAGAAATACTGACCAACCCCAAAAGCTTGGAGAAACTCTGAGGTAACACAAAAGAAAAAAAATATATATAATTGTTGATTTACTTCCTTTTAAAAATGTGTTAGAGGTCTAAAGAGCTCATAAACGGACAGAGAAAAATTGCCAAACAGTTGTTGTGAAACGTGACTGTCTGTTAAAATATTTTTGGCCTAGCTTTTTTCCACTACGGTCTTTCTTTTCTAAAAGTATCAATTGTAATTATTCCTGTTCATCTTTGGAGCTGTTGTTAGTCTTTTCAGAAGCAAGTTCAAAGTATTGTCAGTTAATCCGGAAGGCCACAGGAGATTTTTTTTTTATTATTATTATTCTTTTTCCGCACCACACGACTGACAAAATCCAACATTTTCCCAAATGCTTTAGAATACAACCCCATAACAAACTATGAAGAAATAAAAAAAAAAAAACCACATCTGTACATTTTATTATACTGTAAATACATTCATAGATTGTGAATCAAGTGATCTGAGATTGTGAATGTTGTTCTGTGACAAGTAAATAGGATCCACCTGTTTAAATCTGAACTTTTTCTTTATCTGCTAGAAACGTTTTTAATTTATTCTTGCATCAGTGGTAGTCTGACTCATCTGTTTCAATGGACATTTTCTATTTTTTCTTTTTTTAAAAGAGTTTACATTTTGATGCTAAGCGTGCGACATTTGTTACATCTAAAACATTCCATCGCGTTACTTGAATGATTATTTAAAAGTACTCGAGTTGTTTTTCCTTCATCATGCTTATAGGCCAACGTGATTTAAAAAAAGAAGAAAAAAGAAAATGATAACCTATAAATAGTATATATATACATATATATTACAGTTTAATTCGAAAAAAATGCACTTGAAATACACTGGATTATAACATCTGTGATCTGTTTTTTATTATTATTATTATTTCTGTCTTTGATCTAATTTAAAGAGATAATAAAACGAGCTGTTTGATATACTTGTGTCCCCCACTTTTTTAAAAATACCAACTGAACGGTAGCCTAGAAGGCCTGATGCAAAAGCATAATGAAGCGCGATTAATATTTAACCATTTATTAAAAATAAATATGCATAGTGTGGAAAAATTTACAATACATAAAAAATAGTGCTATCCGTAAACCCGTGTATGTTTTCTTTAAAATGCAAACCCTTTAAATAATAAACCATAGCTGCTTTAAAATATGCGCTTGAGAGATTATCTAGTAATTGCAAAAATTAAAAGCGCTCGCAAACCAAAAAAGTAATAATAATAATAAAAACACACACACACACACGCAAACTCGGATTTCTCTCTGCAAAACATAATATCGTCAAAACGGCGAATAAATAAAGTGCAGCAGGATTTCTGTTTCCTTTACAGGAAGAACAACAGAATGCGAGAAAGCATTCCGCCCGCTCCTTGCAGGTTACTTACCTTCGGGTCGACCCGTTTGAAGGCAGGGTCATCCTCGTCCACCTCAAAGTAGATCTCAGAGGTGGTGATGGACAGAGTTCCGCGGGCGACCAGGACAGGGGCGACAAGCTGGGCCGCGCTGCTCAGGACCACCGGACCTGGGGAGGGTGAAATAGGACGGACACATGGGGACTTTACCGGGATAATATTTCTATTTAGATTATGAAGGAACCTTATTTCCGCAAGACGGCGGATTCAGTCCCGTTATCGACCTGTAGACCATCTTTAACAATTGTGATGGCGCTTTTTGTTAGCATCCTGATTGGATTTATATTTACAAAAAAAAAAAAAAAAAAACGTCTAAATTAAAATGAGGGAAAATATTTTTTTTTAGTATTGTAGCGTCAATGCTTTGTTTTTGTCCCTACGAAGATTTGCTCCTTAGCGGAAAATGTGCAAATCAGCGTTGTTTAAAACCAAAACGCAATTGCTTTGTTTAAATCTGTTTTTAAGAACCAATTAACAATAAAATGCTAGTCGAGAAAACTGTTGCCACTGAGTAGAAAAGTCTAGCTTCTAATTCTTCACGATAGTGTGTTTTTGAAGTGAGAAAATGAAGGCTATTCATTAAGACGGCAATTCTTTGAATTTGTCTCAGTAAAGGTAAAGCAAAACAGCACAAGCAAAGTCCTACAGAATGATTTCAGGAGCAAATGATCACCCATTAGGCCGGATTCTGAACATGGTGGGCTGATAGTGATCGCGTTTTCTTATTTCAGTTCCCCCTCTTCCTCCTCCATGTTGTCAGATCAGTGTCGCTGTAGAGGCCCGTTACAGTGATTTGTCTGCTCTCAAGCGAAAGCCCTCGAAAATCGGGATATTTATCGATCCCTTAAACTCCAAAGAGCCACTTTAATGTCTCGTCAATCTTAATCTGCGTTCCTCAGCCAATTATGGGAGATAGTGTTACAGAAATACAAGTGGATTTCGGTCGGAGCTCCCAGAGCGTCCCCTTCATCGCTCTTGCAGGCTGCACAGTAAAACCATCCTCCCCTGGATATGTGTATATTTTTTTTTTCCTTCTCAGCATTGCTCGGCTCCATTAACGTTGATCCTATCTGCTGATGCTATCAGAGCAAATATTACACAGTGCTTACAAGCTTCACATAGGTAACCAATAACCTCAAGCTCTTTTAGCTGCATTTGCAGCATTATTTACAGGAGATTAAGAATCATTGTCAGACTTAAGTGGAACATATCCCCCCCATTTCTTTGCATTTCCTAATTTTATTTTATTTTTTGCTTGGTTTAACAGCAATAAAAGTTTAGGTCTTTAATGTCATCCAAGTCCCCGAAGTATAATAAAAAAAAGAAATAACACTTCTGGGCCAGGCATTGTAATTTGTCCCAAAAGAGCTACACCAAGAGAAACGCACTGCAGCCTGAAGCATTAAGTATCTATTGCTCATCGGCAGAAGAGGATTATGAAGTAATCCCCTCAGGGATCCTCATAATTAGGCTATAACATTAAATGTTTACATAAGAATAATAAAATTAAGGGTAAGTTACATGGGGTGAAGGATCTGTACGGGGTAAAGCCAATAATGGCAAACTGTTGGGGCTTTTTTATTAAATGAAAAATAAAACATGCCTCAAACAAACTCGGAAAAAAGACCAATACCAATGAGGTGGCCATTTGGGAGAAGTGTTTAGAGCAAGGGTTTAATCTTAGCTACCATTTACGGAAGATAATGCAGTGTTTGACTAATGTTTGTGTAAAAGGAAGGTGGGCTACTTGCACAGATTTTAAACGGTTTGAAGAAACACACTTTGCAAATGATAAGAAAAACATTTTGCATTTCTCTGGGATACAGAGTTGATCTATTAAGAAATGTGGATTTACTTTACTCTTTTATAAACATGTCACCACTCGAGTGATCTTTATTTCGAATGAGGTCTTAAACCAGATACAAAAAAGGCAAAATTAAAGCAAAACAAAATGGTTGTGGCAGCTAAGCCACACTTGGTGGTGTGCTAACAAGCTGCCGGTATGCTGGCAGAAGAGTCATAACAACAGACTACTCAACGTGAGGAATGGTCTGACCGGATACTCGTTTTCTCTCACACACACACGTTTGTTTTACTCAGTTCCGGATAAATATGTGCAAACAAAAGAAATTCATTTAATGCCAGCTTGAGCACAGGCAGCGTTTTCAGTGTTTGTGGGGGAGAAAAACTAATCATAGGTTGAGTAACCACAACTGCCTGAGCTCATGAGTGCAAGCGCCGCCCCTTTGGCAGCAGCAGCAGCAGGCACTGACCCAGCGCCTGGCAGGAGGAGGACTGTTGTTGACAAGGATCTAGTCCCAGATCTCTCATTAAGACTGTTCATGCCTGGGATTATATATGCAGGACAAACTCAGATCGTTCATCTGAAAAGCATAATCTCACTGTTGCAGCACACTGAAGCCCCCCTATTGACAAAAACAAGAACTTAACATGGACTTAGCATAGAAAAGAAATTCCAGCTAATCTTAGCTTAGTACTCATGTTATAAACATATTACAACTATCAAACTCAACAATGCTGCGTTTACAAGGTCACATGTAGTTTTCCCTGGAGAAAAGCTGCTCGTTGTGTACTAGTCTGCTATGTGCTTTACATTGGCCGATGAAGGGTTCATCTGACAGACATGAAGCGTTTGGCTGCCTGCTGGCCCTGGGTCAGAGAGGAGGGGTTAGTCTCATCTGTGAGATCTTAAAGGGATTTCGCTGCTCAGAAGGGCCCTGCTTCGGTTTAAATTCACACATCAAAACATTAGCACCACATGGCTTTGAAACATATTTTTAATGATCAACGTTTACCCTCTTCCTAACAAATAATGTAAACCTGGAATGCACATAAATATAACATTTGTTTGTGAATTGCATTTGCAAAATATGTACACCTACAATTCAAAGTTCTACTAAAGAGAAACTCACTAAATTAAAAATATCCAGCAACAGTCTGCTAGCAGAGGAATGTAAAACTATAAAGAACTATTTAATTTAATCTTAGGAAAATAAGATTCTTTGCTGACGTAAGCAAACAAATATATATGAGCACATAGTTTTAATGTGAATGGAGTATTCTTTGTGCTTTCATTCTGTTGCGGAACTTCTATGCAGATATTGCATAAAAATAGGGAAACTGCTAAAACTCTCTCTCTCTCTCTCACACACACACTTCCTGGAAATGGTTTAAAAATCAGACAACCACACCAGGGTGTTTTTCAGACTCTGGGCTATATATGCATTTGTATATATACATATATATATATAAAAGTCTTGTACATCTTTAATCTAATTATGAATAGTGAACATCTAAAGAACTGCACTAACTTTAAAACTAAAACCAAAATCTTATGTTTGCCTCGCTTAAAGTCAAAGCATGTGTATGCTTAACTTCCAGAACTGTTGAAGGAAACAAACAGCAAGTAGAAAATTGCACAAGTTACATAAAAGACTGCCTGTGTAACACAAACTTTCAAAGCTAATTTAGGATATATTAAGAATAAACTGAGAAGGATCGTAGTCATGAAGATTAGAGGCTTGTTTTACTGGAGGATACCTTACATTACAGCTGGTTCTACTAGAATGTCAGACGATCCATAAAATAAATAAATAAAAAAAAAGAAAAATCAAGCTTTGACAAAATGAAGCTTTCAGCTTTAACCATATCTTCAACATGTCACCATGAGCTGGAGCTCTAATATACATAAATAACAAATAATAGTTATTGAAAATAATTTGTCATATATAAATAACTTATTATTTAAGTAAGCATAAAATGAGTTTAGCAGTATATTCTAACTTCATAATTAAATATAAGTCATTTTCAATTGTGTCCGCCATTATGGCGGTAATAACATTAGGTTCAGGCTGATGTTTAGATAAGCATAAACAACCCTCTTTTCAAATCCACTTCATGACTTTCTCCTCTGAAAAAGTCTAAACAGAAACAGACCACTGTTGGTTTATTATCAATCAGATACTGATTTATGTTTGCTAAGGTTGATTCTTGCAAGAAAGAAAAAGTGTTCTTAAGCATGAGAGACCCAACGAGGTGGAAAGCATATGTCAAAAGTCAGCAGAATGGTCCAAAGGTAAACTCAAACTTTAAACACTGCACATGAAGGTGCATCTCAGTAAACTGGAATATGTATTCTGATCAGGCTCAATTGTGGGATTAAAATACTCTTTGAAGACATTTTAAGAAGGTATTTAACACACTTTTCATTAAACCAAATTATTGTATTAAATGTGTTTATTGGTTATCAGATAATATTTTAAACTAATAAACTAAATGTAGTTTCATTTGTTTTAAAACTGACATTACCATCATTACGACTTGAAAACATCAGTCTGATCTATGTAAATATTGTGTTTCACTTAGTGACTTACTGAAAGAAATAATATTTTCAGTAATATTCTAATTTATTGAGATGCACCTGGACATATAAGAAAACATGATGGTTTCATGACAATCTTCTGTGATGTTGTTTCACTGTGGACAACAATGAACATGCATAGTTAAAACACAACATCAACAATGCAATCAATGAATGCCAAGTGATAATAAAAAAAAAAGAGGTGCAGTGATGTCTGGGGTATTTGAAATGCTGATGTACCGCCAACGTTGTCCATCTCCTTCTCATGGAGCAGGCTGACGTTATCGTCTTCTCCATCCAGGACCAGTTCTGTCTCTGGGTTCTGACTGGCCAAAGTTGGGCTCCGGAAAACTATCTTGGACTTCACAACTTTTCCTTCCTTTAAGGCTGTAAAAATAAAAAAAACAAACGAGACATCTCGAAATGTAATCTGCCATCTCCGAAATACTAATATGGTTGGGTTAGAAGATTGGACTTATATGCATTATATTTTTATGAACATGAAAGAGAAACTAATGTCTTTTCATATTCTAGGTAGATGGAATAAGTAAAAGTATGAAGTAGAAGTGTCTGATTTTCATGTAGGAAAATAGACTAGTACCAACCAATCATCTTTTAGCTGATTTTACTTGTCAACATAAGAGCTAAGTAGAGACAGACGTGGAAAAGCTTAATCTAAATCTATTTTCCAAACATTTGCTTTGCTCTATGAAACTGAACTCCCAAACAGTGAGAGGATACAGAATGAGATCATCTATATATTATTTAGATTTGGGCACTGCCATCAATTTAAACTAACCAATTAAGGTACTGCAAAACGAAAGTCAAACACAAACTGGAAACACTCGTTTTAAACATCATGGATTCAATATACAAGTATTTGGTAAACCAAACCTAGTAAAATTTGCTATCCTTACTCATAAAAAACTTTTATATCTGCAGCTGAGAATTAAATTGTGTTTTATAGCCAAGCATCAATGCATACACCCAATTCAACTACTTTTGCTGGAATTATGTTATTTGTATAAAAAAATGTCTCTCAATATCAGTACCCCAGAAGATGCTCCATCAGACTATTACCATTTATGTCGGTTGCAAAGTATATATATTTTGAAATTAGGAGAAAATATAAAAAAGAAAAGGCAATATAACAATATAGTAGACAGTATTTTAGGGGAAAAAAACAGTCAAAACCTTTTTGTATTGTTAGAAAATATTTGGTCAGAGACATTGAAATAATGTTTTCATAGGCTCTGTGTTTTAGTCTTGTCACACAAAATAGAGAAAACTAAAGCAACTAAACACAATGACCCTGATTTTATTTTCACACCACTTTATCTGCATATGAAAGACTGCAAAGGCTCTTCATGGGATTCTGCACTGAATATATTTTGAGTGGTTTAACTTGAGAAGTGTGCCAGCTTTTATTTTTAGGTCAACAATAAAAGACATTCTTTATCTTAAAAGACCAAAAGCTGAGTCGGGGGATACACATCACGCTCGGTGTAGATTAGAGATAATATTAGCTGCTTTTGGAGACTTGACAAGAGTGGGACTGAGCAGACAGCTCAATTAGGAGCCTGTTTATAGCAGGACTTCATCATATGGTAATGGTATAAAGTGGAAATCGAAAAGGATGTGTTCTTACACAATGCAAAAACAAAAGCTTCACAGTGCATTGATCATCTTAAATGTGCCCAGCTTGAACATGTGCCTGTCATAAGGCGGCTCGAAACACTTCTGTGATTCCCCCCCCTAAAGTCCAATGTTGGAAATAACCAGTGGAGAAACTTGTGTGCTAAGGGAAGAACACATATCAAGGTAAGGGAGGTGGCTGACATATGTCTGACATGTTTCCTTTCACCACGGTTCTTAATTCACCTTTCCCTCCCTTAAGGAACATGTACCTTGTCTTGAAGAGGTCACATTTGACTGTTGTCAACACTGCTACTGAGGGGAGGGGGGGGGGAAGCCTTGCTTCCTGTTCTGTCTCATATCTGGTGTTCTTTCATCAGATGAGGGGAAGAAGTTGGAGTGTTTCGGAAATGAATTCTGTGCAATGTTACATGGAAAAGCCTGCCAGTGGTCAGAAATCAAAGCAGGAAGAGTGAAACCTAAAACTGGATTTCTGTAAACCATCATTATGCCTCAAGTAAATGAAGGAGAATTCAACCGACGGACTCAGGCTCTGACTGGTAGTTCTGGAAGGGGCTTAGAAGACCAAATAAACCGTGGTGATTTCAGCATGTAAAATCAACATTAGGTGAGGCATGTGTTTGCGAGAGTCAACATTACCCTCCAACTACCAGAACGGACTTCCATTCTTAGAGAAAGCATGATTACAAATAAAATAACAAATAAAGTGTCAGAGTAAAACATCTGTTCAGATGAACAGTCATGAGACTATGAACAGGTTTAGAAAAACTATTACACTAAAAGTGTTTTTAAAAGGGTTTTGGTAAGTGTTATCACTTACACTGCAGCAAGTTATAAACAGTGGAGGATTTAAGGCTTTGCAGAAAAATAATACAAGATGTATTATAATAATAGTGCAAATCCATCTGTCAAACAGGACAAAAAATACAAAGCATAAGTTGGTCGCTGGCTTTCTAGTGTGACAGCAGTTTTATTTCTTGTTTGCTTTCGAGCTCTTCAGTAACAGTGCCAAGAGAAGTCACCTATAAGCCAGTCTCATGGGTCCTCTTGTTCAATCACTGAGCTGAAACTGCCTCAGAGTGCACTAATTACACTCTGTAAAGTGCACTGCAGAGCTTTCATGCCCTCATTGAAGGCTGATGAAGATCTGCCGGCTGTCACCAAAGGAGGCGGTCTTGTAGCACTCATAGCTGGGGTTCAGCAAGGTCCTTACAGTTCCTTACAGGGTACGTGGGGACTCTCCTCTCTCAAAAAGTTTGAGACAATAGACACTTTTTTTTTTTTTTTTTTTTTAGAAATCTTTGATAAGTTTAATCACAGTTAAATCCTTGGATAAGTGAGAGAAAGTAACCAGATGAAGTAATGACGAGCTAGAACTAAGTAGTACAACACAAAAGACCACAGAAAGGCTAAAGATGGGAGAAAAAAAAAATGCTGAAGAAGATTGTTAAGTCATTTAAGTATCTGTGAAAAATACTTCAAGACAATATGTTATTCAGGCAATCTGTTGAAGAGAAAAATAAACTACATTTTGTCATTAAATCTACATGTCTTCTTTATGGGCTTTCAGCTATAAAACTGGACTGACTGCAGTTCAGATCCACCATCTTTTCAAATTATATTTTACAAGCTACAACCAAAACAGAATACGAAAAATTTAAATAAACCGAATTTAACACACTGGGTATTTTGACAGAAAAAACAAAAGATGAACTGGTCTCTCTAGAACCAACACAAAATAATAATAATAATAATAATAATAATAATAAAAAAAAACACTGACCCACAGGTCAATTAATCTTTTAATGAAACCCCACAAAATAAAATGCTATCAAGATTTGCTCCCGTCAACACTTGACACAATATTCGCAATTTTAAGTTAAATGTAAAAGTAGATAATTTGACTCTTTTCGTCACAACCATTTAGAACATTGTCTCAAAGTTTTAGCAATATCTTAAAGGTATAAAATATACAGAGCACATATGCATCAGTGGGAAAGAGATGTTTGGCATTGCTTCCGCAAAGGCAGCATACCAGCTGGAGAATAGATATAAATGTGAAGCACATAAAAAGCCTGGCCCAGAGGTTCAGTTCAGAACTTAAGCAATTGTGGTCAGAAGGTGTGTTTACAAGCTGCTTCTATATGAACATTATATAGCACATAAGCTATATAATGTTAAAAAAAATTAAGTGCTATACCACAGAAATAAATTTAAATCAGTTTGTTAATCTCATTTTATGTTGCAGTTTCTCCTGTTGAATAAACACAGAAAGATTTTTGAGTTTGTGAACGCTATAGACCAAAAGCTGAGAATTGAAAAACAACAACTCTCTACTTATATTTTTAAATGTATATAAAATGAGCTTTATAGAATGGTTCAGCTACTTTTTCCGGACTCTTCTGATCCAGCACTTCACTCTAGACTCCCCCCTCCGCTGTCTCGACATTCCACAAGGAGAGAAAAGTCCTATTCATGGGATCACGAAGGCGATGCAGTTCTTCCCTCTGTCTCTTAACCTTTATTTAATCTGTACTGAGGAAAAATAAACGAGGGGGAAAATGACAGTTTCATACTTCCTGTGACACAAGACATTCGTAAATTTTTCGAGGCTGTAAAAGTAAGCAAGACAACTTTTGATGTAGAGTGGTTTACACAGTACAGACGCTTCCTCTAGGAGTGATCTTTATCCAATATTGTGGTAAGTGCTTTGCGTGTCAACTTCGTTGTCACGCAACAGTCTCCATCTCTGCAAAAAAAAAAAAAAAACTGCAAGGCCAAAAGGTGATAATCCTGCATCTTTACTCAAATATGTGCTAGTCATAGCAAAGTGAACATACCGTATCAAGAGGGGATAATAAGTACTGAGCATGTTAATGTCTTTCTCAGCGAATACATTTCCAATAGGGCTGCTGACACAAAATTAACCCCATATGTTATATGTTAGCAACAACCCTAATAATTCACATATACAGAGAAATCAAAACAAGTTAGCCCATACAATTGTGTAATAAAGTGGAGGAGCACAGGGAATAAGCACTGAAAAGACTGTAATTTATAAAATACTTAGTAGAAAAGCCTCTATTTCTAATGAAAGTTTCAAGCTGTCTACTCCTGTATGGAGAAATGAGTTTCATGCACTGCACAAGAGTCACGTTGAGCCACTGCGCCACACAAACTGTCTTCAAATTCTGATGCTTCAGGGAGCCTCTTCTATGTACTTTAGATTCTTGCCAAGAACATTTCAGTAAATTTCTCTATTATTGTTTTATTCAGTTATATGAAGTCTGCCAGTACGATATGCTGAAAAATGTTTCTGCCCCCAAAATTCACCGTTAGTGGTGGTGTTTTTCGATGATGTGCAGTGACACTTCTCTTTCAAACATGGTCTGTGAAATTACATCTACAGGGTGAAGAATTTCAGTCTCATCTCACCAGACCAGTTGGATTTATTTGTTCTTTATTTCAAATGTTCTGCAGCAAACATCAAATGAGCGTTAATCAGTTTTTTTCAACAATGAAATATTGTTGAAGGAATGTATAAAAAGGCCTTGTGGTTGAGTGTATTACTTATTGTTCTCATATAAATTCTAAGTCTTTTCTACAGCTTTCTGAAAATAATATTTGGCTCTGTACTACTACTTTTCGAGTTCCAGTTGTGTCATAGATCATGCAATTCTAAAAATATGTGCTTTACACTTCCAGATTATTGGTTCTGGCTGGAACATTCAGTAGTTTATAAATGAATCTGGGGCTAATTACATCAGCATGGTTTAAAAAAAAAATGGATCCAAAAACCTTAAGAGCCTTTATAACAAGTTTTTTGTCAAATACATTGGAAAAAAAACCCCAACTTCATAGACTATATAACTTTTGGCAGCTCTGTTTCATTTTTTCAATCAGTCTTGAGTCATTTCACACAATTTATTTTATGGATTAAATAATTTTAATTTATTTATATGAGTGGATTTCTTCATCAAGCCCTCAAGAAATACATTCAGAAAATGCAAACATGTTCATTGCTTTTGTTTCTCACTGCATTTACTTAAAACATACATTTAAATACCTGAATATGTATATTGGAAAATACTGCGATGTCATGTGCCACAGCATAATGCCTTTAATTATGATGTTGGTAAAGGTTAATATCACATCATGAGGCTATGCCTGCTGAAGTAAAAGGCTGTAAAGATCTCCGCCTGGTGCAATCAGCTTCAAGAGAAGCCGCTCACCTGAAATGAGACAGCAAGGACACCAGGAGGTAAAACACCCCGTTAAACATTTGGATCAATATTAACGTGACTTCCATTTCATGCTTGCCCAATTCCAATCACCTAACAATATAGTCTGATTCTGGGCAGAGGCTGGCTGGACCAAGGCAGGTTATTACAGGCAAAGGCCAGAGACCGAATGTGCTAGCTAAGCTGTCAGCACTGCTAATAGACAATGAGGCAGAGTTTAAGGTAGAGTTCAACCATCAGAGTCTACATCATTTAAAGCACAGACACACAATGGACAAACCCCCCCCCCCAAAAACACATTCCAACTCTTATGAAACAAAACTAGTTTTCCCATTGCAATTAAAGTTGCTTGAAAGATGTCAGCAAAGTATCACCCATAGGAAAAATACTCTGTAGTACTGTGATGATTCTAAGGTCATCTCGTACACACAAATCTAACATGTGGTTTTAAAAAACAACAATACCACTTCAGTTTCAAAAATAATAATTCCATTTTAAAGTAAAAATATATGACTCGACTGATTAAGCGAGTTCACAAGAATGAATTAATCCAGCTTCTTGGGAAACATGAACACTTTATTTCTTTCAGAAAACAAAGAAGTAATAAAAAAAATCTTGCACTTGTCTTTTCAAATACCTCCCTCCACTGCAGCTGCGTAGAGCTTAATTTATAATTGTAATGTTTACTTTGCTGGCTAAGACACTGGGATAAACAGAGGCTTCTGTCAAATACCAGACTATTGCAATCTTTAGTCTGTTGGGTCTGTTCTTTGGTTTCTTTGAGAGCTGCTATGTCCCCCCCACCTCCATTTTTCTTTTTCTTTTATATTTCCTAATTTTAACTTGATTAAATATTTTCCAGGTCTGAATAACTAGACAAAGAAAATGAAGGCTAAAACATATTTGTATTCTCATACTTTATTCCCAGTCCAGTTCACTCTCTGTCAAAAATATTCCAGATTTTTGAACAGCTTTACCTTTAGGATTATATGACCTTTTGTATTTATAATGTAAAAGTTACACCAAAATGGTCTGTAAACTCTGCTAATTTGAAACTAAAATAGCGTACACTTTGGAAAACAAGAATTTTGAAGAGTTATAAGACTGAACTTAAAGACTATTAATCAATATGCTAAGATATGCATAAGCCATTTAATGGTGGGTCCCTGTGGATATGACAATAAAAAAATGTAGAATGTTTTTTTGTTTAAAAACAACATACTCTGTTTTTCAAGCTTAGATTAAAGCAATTTGACAAAATAAAGCTAAATGCAACTGACAGATGATCAAAGTCCAGGGCAACTGGGTCTGTGTGACAAACAACTGACATGTACATAGAAATATTTGTCTAAATCAGGAATATAATGATGCACACTGCTAATGTAAATTGAAAAAAAGATACTGGCCCGACACATACTTTTGAAGAACACACTGGCAAGAGGAACAAAGACCACCGAGTTGAACATAATACTTACAATCAATAGTTAGAAAACCAGCTAATGTGCCAGACTGAATGGTCCGCTTAAAATTCTAAATATATTTCTGAGTCTACCTTGTTTTCATAATTTTGCCTGAATCACGGTCTGTGTTTTGTAACACTGGGCCCATTGCCTTGTATTCTGCTCAACTTTGCTGACTGTTGTACTGAAAAAAAAAAAATAAATAAATAAATAAAAATCACATTCCCATGTTTAATTTAGCTAGTGTTTCCCACTGGTTTTAGCTTACTAAGAATACTGTGTTATGTTTTTTAATAAGTAAACAGTTTCTTTTTCTTACATATATTCACTCTCATCAGCTTTGCTCATTTGGAATTTTATTACTTGTGACCCTCCACCTGGTTGTCCTGGACATATTCTATCACAGTTAAAAATGAGGATGCCATTTTTGTTGAACAATGAACCCTCGAGATTTCACAGCAGGGCGATCTGCTAGGACAGCTACTGTCAATATCATAGCAGTAAAAAACAAAGATTATAACTGCCAATTATCCCGGCTCCCCCAAAATTTGCTGAAGGACTCAAAAATGAAAAAAAAAAAACCCAACAAACGAGTATTTTTATTTTAACTCCTAATAAAAGCCTTTGCTACACAAGCCCCATCAAAGTCAGTTAAAATAAGCTTGAAAGAGCAACTCACCTTTGATAGTGAGCATCAGACTGCAGGCAATCCCTTTCAGCTGACAAGTTTATACATTATTCCGCTCATTACAACTCGAGCATGCTAGGAGGATCTCAACAAGTCTTTAGTCAGTTACTTTGAAAGAAGCAGAAAAATATAAATAATGGATTTTAAAAAAAAGAATTAACATTGGAGTCCTGTGCCACAGACGAAGGAGTTCAGCAGGCAACTGAACTTCACAAGGTTGCAAAATAAACAGGCAACAAAGGCCTAATACTTTTTAGTGGTTGCATTACAATGAGCTGAAGAGAAAACGTGGGTACGTGCAGGGACTCAAAACCATTTTGAATATAAATTATCATAGACACATTCTGATGCACAGCAAATGAGAACATATTAATTTTGTGGACGGAAATTCACAAACTCAAATTCATCTCTAAATATTTGTGTTAAAATATTGATAAATGTTTGAGATTTTTTCTGATATTATCTGGACAATCTATAAGTATTGGATTGAATTAGGAAGATCCAGGACAATACTATTGCTTATGCTTTATAAATTTAACAGGTGTGTAAATATTTACAGGCAAATGACTTTAATGCATTACATTTTACCCCTCACATCTCTGGTGAATGCCTAAATTTGAAAATTCCTTTTATTTTTCCCAGTGCAAATCAGAACGGCTAAGAATAGCTTTTTAAGACTATTCTTTAAGGTTTCTCTACAATGGCAGAGAAACCTGGTAACTTGGAAAATCAAAAAACAACAAGTCAACATCAGGAGCAGAAGCTGTAATTACTGCAAGTATCTTAAAAATGGGACCACCTGCTTCTTCAACAGCTGCCAGGTGTTCATCTAGAGCGCATTATATTGAAGAAAAAGTCTAAGGTAACCATAAGACACGCAGCAACTGTTGTCTTAAGTAGATCAACATATAAATAAAGAGAGGACACCATCAAGCTTCAAAGTCCCACAAGGGGTATAATTAAAGGTAACTGCAGCTACTGTGTTTGGTGCTACTGATAATTTCACGATCAACTCATTAAACTTAAACCCATTAAACATTTACCCTGCTGTTCAGTTACAAGCAGAAGGACTGGAGAATTTCATTTTGACACGACAACTTTATTGTGAAAGCCTGGGGTGTAAGGTTTTACGCAGAAGTGTAACAATGAAAAGTTACAGTCAAGGAGAAAATGGTAACAGAAGACAGAGATTTTGTTTCATATTTGTTAGTTATAATTTGCAACTACTACAACTTGGAATACTAAACTCCATGACCAAAAAATAGTATGCAGTGTGATTTATATTTTCCACAAATAAAAGTAGCACCTACCATATTCTTGTGAGGACTTGCATGATACATCCAAGTGGGTGGAGCCAAATGGGTTTCGGACAAACCTCCTCCTCCGCCGCAGGTCATCTTCCCAGTAATCGAGACGCCAGAAGTCATGCAGCTGACTACGAAAGAGATAAAAAGATGGGCAGATTAGACAGAGAGCACACTCCTCAATGACGGCCTGATTACAGCAGCCACATTTAAAAAAAACATCCGGGGGGGAAAATCAAACCAGATATGGTGGACTTTATTAGGGTGAATGCTGCCAAATTCTCTAAAGGCCTAAGTAATGCTACCTCTGCAAAAGCCAATAGCATAACAGCAGGGAGCACCAGCAAACCCGACATACATAAATCTTAGGCACCCCCATTTACAAATACAGCTTCAAATTACAAGAATAAATGGCACAGCTTGGCTTCTTTTTTTACAATGTTTTTTAACAAGTCTTGTAAATCAAAGGTAGGAACCTCAATGCAGACAGCGTGGAGTTTAATGATCAGGGTCTTGGGGCGGTTGAAGCATGAGCCTATAAAACAAACCCTCCCCCACTGCATATGTAGAGCCATGATTAAAATAATGTGCTGAAATATTCATTGAAATGATTCCCAGGGCCCTGGAGCAACCCAATTGAAAACTGCATTTTTATTCATTATTAATAACAGCGAATTAAAGCCATAAAGAAAAAAAAAAAGGAAACAGTTCCAGCATGTGGTAACCATCTTTGTAAAAGATTATTCCAACATAAGTGAGGACCTATGGATAATTTTATGGCTTACAGCTAATGCAAACCATTAAGCATGGGGACAAGCATTAGGGTCTAAGTACACAGCTTTCCAAATGTGTACTAGCTGATGCGGTTTTTAAGCCTGTGCACTTCACAGAAAATATAGCTGCAATTTTCATCTATCTTTTTATTAATATGTGAAGAAATTGGGCACTATCCTAATTCATTGGTCAATCACATTAATTACTGCACATTCCAACAATGTAGTATTTGGCATAAAATGGACAATATCTTTGTTTTACTGGCCAAAATAAAGCACATGTTGTTATATACACATCTTGGAGTTAATGTTTAGGAAGCCCAATGCTCAAAAACACTGTTGAATCAGGTAAAATATGTTTTTAAATTCAGGGGGTGATTTGTCAATGTGCATCAGTTGCCGTAAAACCTTGGCAGGCAGCCTTGTATTTTGTTCGATTTTTGCCCCCTTTCTCAGCCACACAGTTCTGAATCAGTCTAAACAGATTAAAGTGTTAGAGGGGATCACATCACAAAATAGACCCTCCTTGTTCCATGAATATAATATTCACCAGTGTAAGAAATCAAAAGAGTCAGGAGAATTAGCTGAGTTCTGACAGCAACAAGGGCTCAGTTTCAGTTAAATATCAATCAAAAGCGGGTATGAGTAGTGAGTGTGTCCAAGCAACTGCGGATGTTGCATTCACAAAGTATCATGAGCTGGTATATGCAAAGTAACACTGAATGCCTTGAGCTTGTCCCCTGCCAATCTCCCTCAAAGCTTAACTGAGAAGAAGACAGATGTCAGTGGGTGGAAAGGAGACACCCACGTAAATGATATTGTAAATGCAAGATTACACAGTGTAAAAAATGTAAATCCACTGTAGGCAACTGGGTGATTATTGTGAAAGTAGAGAGAGCAGATGCCAGTGGGGGATAAATCCCTTCTTTGAAGATTTCCTTATTACAGTATTAACTATTATAAAATGCTTTCAAGTGGTTTGCTTGAGGTTGCTCATTATAGTTTAAGTCAGAGTGCCTAAACACAAGAGTACAACAAAAAAGGTGCAAACGTTTAAATAAAAAACAGGACTTAAATATATTCTATAGCTTCAAGTAGACTTTTTTGCAATGAGTAAGACCAGTGACATTCTAAATCCATGGTTTTCAAGCTGTTTCAATTGGTAATATATGTTAAATGAACTGTAAGATCAATGGTCTGGACTGAATTTGTTTTGTAGTTATGCTAACCACATGAAGGTGTTTTACAATAAAAGTCAAATTTATATATTTGAACAAAACATTCACACATCCAGACATCAGTACACAGGAACACAGGGCAACTTTGCAATTCCTAGACAACTGCTTCACCATCACAGCCTCTCAGCACTTGTACTTGGGTGGCCTTTTCAGAAGAAGTTATTCATGTTGTTGATAGGTAGATTTGAGTAAGTTCCTCTAAATGAATATCAACTGGAAAAACATGGATTGCTTCCTCTGTGTCAAGGACTCAGCTTCTGTGTCGAAGGTCAGTCTTTGACCCAAATTGAGGACTTCAAATATCATAGGGATGATATGATAAAGCTACAAATGAGAAAATTGGGCTTTGTTTGCAACAATGGAGGTGCTAACCTGGTCTGTTTTAGCAAAACTTTTGTCAAAACACAGCCCATCTAAATTCTGACTTGTACTTATACAGTGGACCCCGGCGTATTTGTCTTTCAATATTTGCTGATTCTTTTGAGGAAAATCTGCCTTTGACTGATTATTTTGTAGAGCATATCTGAAATAGTCAAAAGAAATTCCAACTCGGGAAGCTGGGACATGTAGGCGCAATGCAACTAGACAGGCTATTGGCTTGCATTTATAAAGCAGCCAATCCACTCATTTTAGTTGATGGTGATCCGCTGTACTCCCAACAGTGATCATAAGGAACACTGTGGATGTTAGCTTCTATGATAGTGCCAAGACAATTTCCACTGTCGGTATTAATGCATGTACATTTGGTGTTTGAACTATTAAAATATGCAGTTATAGAAATTTTTAGATGACATCTCAAGTGTTTGCGGATTTCAGATGTTCGTGGGTAGCTGTAGTACCCCATGAATACTGGTGCTCCGCTGTAATCATGAGATATGGATGGCCAGTAGAACAAGATACTGGGAAAATGTGACAAAAATCTTCTCTGTAGGCCAGAAGCTTGGCAGAGAACTGAAGCGCCAAGTTAGAGCTTTGGGTAAATAAGCAGTGCATTGTATGAGCATGTGCTAAGGCACTCCCAAATGGCTGCCATGGGAGATTCAAGCAATTCTCAAACATGCATAATTGAGTCAAAGCAAAACTCTGGGTATGTGCTTGGTAAGAAATTTACATTACATGAAGCTCCAAAAAGTTGATTTTCCATAATGTCTCCCTCAACCTTTTGAGTAAAAATAAAAAGCAGAATTAAGCTACATCCTTTAACCATCCATGCAGAGTCAGTATATTAGAACATTATGAAGTATTTTGAAGACTGCATTCTATTTGGCTAGACTGCTAACTGTTTTTACTCTGGCAGCAGACCACCAATGCTAAGATACACACAATACAATAAAGATTAATGTACAATTTAGGTAATAAAGAGTCTGTTAAATATAAAATTCCTGTTCATAATTATTAATGCAAAGATAATAGTCTGTTTTCTTTCTGTAGCAAATTGTCCACCCAATGAAATCCTTTCATCAGAGTTGGTTTGACATCCTTATTTCACACATCGAATGTGTCTGGCCTCATGACAACCATAAAGAATGGCTTTGAGCCGACCCGCTAGAAACTGGCAAAATTTATTAGTCCCATCACCCATCAATCAGTCAAATGGATTTCAAACTGCATTTTAAAAGCTAATTTTCCAACACTGATAACCTACAGGAAACAGAGCACCATTATTTATGAAGGTTTTCAGACTTGCTAAGTGTAGCAGGATAAATGTGTAAGAGAATTATTGTCTTTTATCTATCCTTTTTTAAATGGATATTTAAAGCACATTTTTCCTCCAGCAGGCCTTGCTGAGGTGTGTGAAGTGCCAGATCTAACACTCATCCAGCAGGGTTTTATTTACAGTGGAAAATTAAACATAATTTTAATACTGCGATAGCAGTATGATCAAAATGATTGATACACTTTATTGCCAACTGTATAATATTGGTTGAAAAAAAAAACAAAACAGAAAAATCAACTCTCAAGGCTCATGTTGATTCCACATGAAGTGTTATAGTTTTAAGCGCTACAGAACCTATTTAATTCAATTCAGTTTATTTATGTAATGCCACAATTTCAATTCAGTCACACATACATTCCAATTGATCCTAGTTATCAAACAGTGCATTAAAGCTATGGTATGTAACTTTAAAAAGTACATATGTTTTTTTTTTAGATGTTTGTTGAAATTGTCACTATGTCGTGGCAGTATGGTATGGGTCAGATAATTTGTGGAAAAAAACAAGGTCCTCTGCCTTCTCCCATTGCTCCCAGTGCTAACTCAAAACAGCCAATCAAAGGCAGGAAGAGGGTATTAGCGCTCTCAATGACAATATCGTGTGGCGCTGTTCATCTTCCTTCCACCTCCTTCAGTGCTCCTTCCTGATAGCAGACCCTGTCATGAATGCTCAGGCTAGTTAGCATGGACACCGATGATGGTGGATGAATGACTTTAATGTAATGGTAAGTTGTTTCTCCACCATTAACACATCAAGAAGCGAGTATACATGGT
This sequence comes from Girardinus metallicus, assembly GCA_903067095.1. NCBI lineage: Eukaryota > Metazoa > Chordata > Actinopteri > Cyprinodontiformes > Poeciliidae > Girardinus > Girardinus metallicus. Next base: position 93,060 of record CAEGAE010082456.1, on the reverse strand, counting down.
TGATTGACCTCCTGGTTTGGAATGGTGTTTTTTTTTCACCACATCTAGATGTTTACATGTAATCAGATGCAGCCATTTAATTGTGTGCATTCCTATTTTTATTATTAGCAATTAAATAAGTGTACTTAATGAAGCAAACAGTAAATGGACGTCACACTAGTAAGGGTCAGAAGCTGTAATAAGACTTGTGGATGAGAAAGATTCTGTATTGGGGCAAAAATTTTACTTTGCATCCATCTTACGCTATGTTAGTAATTTTGCTAGCACTAAAGTTATGCTTTCAAGCCATCTCAGCTTCTTAAAGGTGGAGTCATTCGCAGTTAATGACGTCTTAGCTTTGGAGGATGTAAAAAAGATATGTCATCTTGTAAAAATGAAAACACTCAACATGTTTCTAAATCACCAACCAAATTTACTTTTGTTTCTTTTTACATAAAGAGGACCAAATGACTTCATGACACAAACAATGAAGATGCTTATTAGTCATGGTTCCACTGACAAGAAGCACCAAACAGAAGTGTCGGTGTGACAGACCTTATCCTCTGCATCCATACAACCCAACTGGGTGCAAATAAGAGTAGCTTTGAAACAGCATTTTTATTAAGCAAGTGTATTTGAAATTGATTGAAATGGGTATATTAAAGTAGATTCAAGCTTAAGAAGTTTGAAGAGATTCCATTAAACTGTTGTAAACTAAACTGATTGTACAGATATTGTGTAGATCAGTTAGACTATGAAGATGTACCTGTTGTGTCTTGACATTCAGGCAATGTAAAATGGATTACCTATAGTGTAACTCATTTTGCTATGAAGGTTTAAAAATATGTTGAAATTCACAAATTTTCTTAAGTGTTTAAACTATTAAAATGAAGTAATTTATTGTCAGAAATAATAAGTGATATGCACTAATTGCAGTGGTTAAATGAATCTTACTGGATGTTAATAGTGCACTTGCTTTTTAGAAATTCTTTGCTCAGGTGTAATAACAAAGATGAGCGAGTACACACAAATGTATATTAAAATAAATACAAATCAGTAACTTGATCAGTTAGTGTCTAAAAACGACACAAACACAACATTTCTAGATTAATCGTTGCACCAGTATTTGTTATTTATTTTTTGTAAGTGCTTATAGTTCACTGCGTGTCTTTTAAGTCATTTAACCATAATGACTCACAAACAGACGGGGTTGGACTGAAGACGGATCATATTTTCATGGTTCAAGATTTCCTTTTTCATCCAATTTATTCTCTGAAGAGATTTATGTGGAGCGGTAAGGGGGAAGGTCAGGCACATACTGATTCAATAAAACACCATTATACTCTTTTTAAAATCCTGCACTGGTGACATGAGTCGGGGGTAATTATAATAAATACCAGTAATCAGTGACAATTCTATTCAAAGACGAAGCAACTGGTTTCTGTCGCACGGCCACACTACTTAGAACACATCCGTTTTTAGTGACATTCTGAGGACAAATAGGCTTTTCTTTCATTTTAAGCTGTCCTAACAGTCTCTCATTGTGAGGTAGTGAACTTCAGGGGATTCTTTAGAAGGTACAAGTTCCACTGCCTCTTAAAACATTTCTTAAATACAGTTTAACAAATAAATTGGCTATTGCATATATGTATTTACTTACAAATTTCTGTCTCTACAGTTTAGAAGAACTATCAGTCTCTGCGAAATAACTATTCTTAGAACCAATTCCTTGATATAATAAACATGGAAACCAGGCAGAAGGAAAAAAAACCAACAGTTTAATAGACCAGTGCATTATTTTATGCATTCTTATATAACATTTCTCTATACTGCTGTGATAAAAAAGGCAACAAAAATGCAATTCATCAAAAGTGGTCACTGGCAACCATATGGTGATGAACTCATATCTTTCAAAGCGACTTATAAAGTAAAAAAAAAACATATATAAAGTAAAAGCAAAAAAAACGAATAAATGTCATGTGTGCGATTCCAAATCGTCAGTGGCTGTATGGCCACCATCATGATTTTATTATCACGGAGGGCTGCAAATGATACATAAGACTTTCATCCCTTTAATTTTGCCATTTCATATATTTATATCTCTCAACACCACTTCAAACAAAAGAACACCAAGATCCAAATGTTTCTGTTTTTGTTTCTTGACTCTTCTTTTGCAGATTAAGAGATAGAGTGAAGAATTTACTCTAGGGAAAAAGACAAAAGGAAACACCACAGCGGCAACAAGATTAACTCGAGGTCATCAGGTTTAATGAAGACAGACATGCGAGGTTCAGCGAGGGATGAGGAACCACACTGTAATGTTAGAAAACTCCCCAGGATCACCAGCTTTCCAGAACCAATCTTTTACAGAAAATGTGGCACATTCGAGCAATGCCCAGCTCAATTTCACCACCCAATGAAATTGATGATTATGTGAATGGGCCCCTTTCCAGATATAATTAGCACAGTGTAGAAGGTTAAGTGTGGCCCAAGGGCAAAGAAAATGAATATATTGGGAAGCCAGAACAAAGGACCATCATGTTTAAGATAAGGTTCAGTTAAAAAAGAAACATTTGTAATTGCAGGGTGGTTTTAAAGAAATATTTTTAAGAAGTGATGGGTGAAGTAGTAGTTCAAACAGAAACAGTTCAGCAATATATTTAACTTTGCTATAACCATACCAGTTTTTGCAAATATAATATTAATTGTTGCTTTGAATGAGACATTTTCAATTACATTTTAGAGAGGTCTGTTTACACTAACTTTTCTTTGGGAAAACATAACAACTTCCTGTCGTCATGTTTTGTTTTAAATATTAATCCATACTTGAATGGAATTATTTTTTGGTTATGGGCGACCTTTCTTTTAGTCTCTTGGTGAAGCTGTGGTACAGCTATCTTAGTGAAAAATTAAGGCTCACCTATTCATCATCCAAAGCCAAACAGTCGACATGGTTGTGGAACATATGTATTCTATAGAAGTGTGTAATGCTGCGCACTTTGATATACCAATACTGATACTTTTTTATTTAAGATGGATATATCATTAAATTTCTTGCCTTTAGGTGTTTTGTGGTGTGTTCCTTTGAAAAATCTTTTGAACAACTAGGACATAATTTGGATGAAGTTTAAAGGTGTTTGCAAAATACTTTAAGGTACTAACATGATTTCTGTTATTTTTTCCTAGCCAAAAGCAAAAAAAAAAAAAAAAATCCTCATTTGAAAGCAAATCAAAGCAAAATAATTTTTGATGTAGATTGGGGAAAACTACATCATAATGATTTTGCTTCAATCTGCTTTCAAATGAGGATTCTTTTGCTTTGTTTGTTTAAGAAAAACGCCCACGATGGGTCCAGATCCAGATGTGAGAAAACATTATACATCCCACTTGTCTAGATGTTGTTACTGCTATCATTTTTATCACCAAGTTAAAGTTTGTTTATCTTGTTAGACTCAACCGGAGACCGTGACCTTTGTTTTCTGCCCCAAAAGGGACATCAGACCTAAAGCCCTCAGAGGCTTTAAAGCCCTCTAAAGGTCCCCACCCCCCACGCAGTAGGACACTTCAGTTCTATTAGAATTGATAACCCTTTCAGGCAAGACCAAATACTCTGGGCACATAGTGAGTAAAGAGGTTCATTCCATCACAAAGTTATTATCCACGGGCAGATTGTTACCATTCATCACGTGCAAGAGATGAAACTCGCTGTTAGTCAAGGGAAACGGCTGTTTCAGTGCCTTGCCACAGATCAATATGTGCTGCCATTTTCCTTTCTCCTTTGCTACAAAAAAGTAATTATACAGAAGAAATGTTGACAATCAATAGACTAGTCAGGTAGGGTTAAGGGCTGCCATGGAGGGTAGCAGAGGCTCCTCTGTCAGCTGTCAGTGAATCTCAGGTGGGATGGAAGAGGTCTGTTTGTTTCAGGTTTGTTTAAAATTTATCTAGTGTGTTGGAAAAGTACTTGAGAACGCCAGAAAATATGTGCTCCATCAAATAAAGTTGCAGTTCAATCGACCCTCTTTTATTTTTACAGGGACAGGATTTATAGTAATGCGACTTTAATGTCCTCTGTTGAAAAAATGGCGGACATTAGCCTTCAGTGTATTCATCAGTCTTGCCTTGACATCTACTTTCACTTCGGATAAGTCTGAACTTTATAATCTGCTGCAAGGGTTCAAAGGTCAATAGCAAAGGGTACCAGGGGGCAGAGGAAATCACTCTCTTGCTGGGAAAAATTCTGACATTCAATTTTCAACTTGATTTATCAGTGTAAAGCTAAAATTGATAGTGTGTCATTACTGAGCAGAGAGCTGTCTTGGAGAGTTGTATCAAAGTCTCCTCATTTTGATTTAGCACAGTGGATCAATACAACCCTATACTGTTTCAATTTGAGGAGTATTGATTTTTCTATGCTGGCTCTATACAAGGGAACATTCATCATCAGGAAAGCATATAGTATGATCAAACAGGCCACCGTAGGGTCTGATCTGCCTTTTCTTCAGTCTAATCGCATGACTGTAGCAGCTGTTTTCAAGGCTTGTACAGATTATTACCTCGTAGCTGCCTGTTGTCGTTTATGCTGCAGCACACTTTCCTAATGGTGTTTGGAGCAATAAGAACGGCACAAAATAAAGTGGCTCACAGAGAGGCAACCTGCAAATGTCTGTAGAAAAAGACGAAACAGATTAATCTAATTCTTATCCATCTAATGAGATCAACTGCAAACACACACTGGTGGATAAGCAACATAAACAAGTCACAAGTTTCATTCAGTTGCCGTCCTAAGAATAATTTAATTTGTGATATTCTGTGCTAATAATAAATATTCTTTGGCATATCTCCAGACAGGATTTAGCAATAAAAAGGTAAAACAGTTTCTGTGTATGAGGATGAAAACATAACCAAGTATAGGCTCTACACGCACACCCCCACACACACGCAGTCAGTCATTCATAGAGCCTGGGGGCTTTATATTTTACAAGGGCAGCATAAATGAGAAAGTTAATGTAGCAGTGAATAAGAATAAGCTGCTGAACTGCAACACTGCCTTGAGCTTGTGAGCATATTGCATCATTTTTCTTCACCAGCAGGTTACCATTAAATTTGAATTTGTTGGAAGTTTTGTTGTATCATTTACAATGCACCCACGCTCAATAACCTTTTGTTTCAATGCAAATGCTATGCCTCTGGGTGGGGCTCTATAAATATTTGAACAAGAGCCCCAAATTCAACCCAGCACATTTTTATGGGTTGCTAAGGTTTAGTCTGATTTAGAAAAAAAAAAAAACTGCACTTAGACACTGCAAAAATTTTACTCTCAAATTGTTAGCATAACAATAAATGTAATTTTGTCTACATTATTCCTTTGGCACCATTTTTTAATAATTTGTAATATTTGAACGCTCTCCTAAATACTCAAATGCTAGCATAAAAAACTAGCATAAACAATGCCAGTATATAGCATTTGAATATGAATAAAAAAATCTACCTATGACATCCAAGACAAAATGACACTGTAAAGCTTCTTGGATTTGGTAAACTTGATGTAAGATAGAAAAAACAATGCAGGGTGTCTGCAATGCATCTTCAAATTGAATAATAAAATCAAAGTTTCAGCAAAGTGTTAAAGTGCCATTTCTTTCATTTTTGCTATTATTGTTCTGGTGCTAGCATAAAGAACAGAAACACATAAGCATGTATGTATAGCTAAAAATCTCAATCACACAACTGTGAGTTGAGCTTCAATGTTAATCAACTAAACCATGTCAGCTATTGCATGGAAACCTGTCAAAAAATGAAACAAAAAGTCAGCTTGTAATCAACATTGGACAGATTTTAGCTTTATGTATGTGACTGAACGGTCAGAACAGAAAAATCTGTCAGTGAACACATGAAACAGATTACATTGACAACATTCTATGGTGTAGAATTATTATTTAAAAAGAGTTAGACAATGAAAATAGAAGATGCTAAAAAGTGCCTACCATAAGTTGATTTCACTTTTGCTCTCTGCCGTCTCTTACACACACAGCATGACATTGTGTTGCTCATGTGAAAATTCATAACCACTTACAATGTTCATCAGTTTTTCAGTGCTGTTCAAATGTTTTATATTAAAGTTTTTGCAGATAAACTAGAATCAGCCAAATAGCCAAAATCTTCTGATCAGTGCACCCCTAATATATCGGACCATCTCAACAGGATTAATTATACAATCTTTGGCTAAGTGGATAAGATCAACCTTAACATTTCGATTATAATTAGGTTTTTTCACCACTGAATTTTATGTAGGAAAAACAGAGAGGTACATTTCAGAGCAGAAGAGCCACTTGTTATTTTATCGGGGTTCGTATGGGGAAGTCCAGCTGCTTCCACCAGGTGATATGCTTTGTTTTGCAAAATGTCAACGAAAACAATGGCACAAAAAAAAAGAAACCACAACCCCACAAATTGCTTCCACCAATGTATTTAGGATGACTAGCCAATCAACTGTCCCGTGGGGATTAGGCTACTCCACACTGTAATTGCGTTTGCTGACCTAACTGCTAACCCTATTGAATCCTGGGAAAATTATATTAACCGGTGCTCCCATCAATCGACTGAAGATCACTGTAAGCAAGAAACTTTTGATGCGCCTGAAGATCGGACCTAACATCACAATGGCAGATGTATAAGACTTAACATGACCTGCAGGTAAAAACTTACCTCTGGCATGGTATACCCCAGGCCCCATGCTTGTTGGTGAGGATGTTGACAATCTTCTGCTTCAGTTGATTGGCTGTGACATGATCTCTATGCTTAGCAGCACTTATCAGGTGATCACACATCTTCTCTTCTTCTTTCCTGTCTGCAGCATACTGTGCACAGCTGGACTAATACACATAAAGAACAAAAGAACACTGTTAACCTTGTTTGCATGGTGTCCTTTCCCAAAAAGCCATGCCTGACATTGAACTAACACCATTCAAAAAGGTTCCATTTGAATAAAGTCAGAATAATATATTTCTCCTAATAGAGCATTTGTCACGATGAGGAATGTTATGGCTTCATTCACCACACTTGAGTGCATAAAGATATTAGCGGACAGTTGAGAGATGTATTTCTGCTCCCTTAGAGGAGTGTTATAAATCAAAGACAGCACATGGAGGTAGTTCATTCCCAAACTGCAGACAGATGAGGTTTCCTGCTAGGTAGCTGTGGACGCTGCTATTAGAGAAAAAATGTTAATAGTCCCACAAAATATGGTGCATCGCCATTTACAAAACTACATTGACAATATGAAAAGTTAAATGGCTTGCTGTAGAGGAATCGTGCAAAATATAGAAATAAAACCATTTTCTAAAGCAAGAATACTATTAAAATACTACTTAAATAAATTGTTATATTAGTGTAAAATAATTTTCCTGACTTAGGGACAGTAGAAGGGTTCCAGGTGGTTGAAAGTAAACTAGAACAGCTCTTGTCTTTGCTTCTAAAACAAGATTGTCTTACTCTTCCACCCTGAGGGGACTCTTGCTAATATTCACAATCTAATTTGCTAACAGAAGCTGGAAGTTAATTGAATTTCCTGCTTTAAATTTGAATTCTGTCAGACACTATACTTCAACATATTCCTCATAAAGCAAATAACTCAATCGCTGCCTGTCACCCTGCATTACCACGTGGCTCTGTGACAAATATCAAACGTTATTTATCACTTTAAAGCATATGACGCTTCTCCTTGACACCAGCTTAATTGTAAAAATGTCTTATCTGTAACCTGAATCTTCAATCATGGAGAGTGGGTAATAAAGTAATGTCAACCCCAGATGAAAAGTGTAAGCTGTCTGGAGTTGGCAGACAGGACGGATAGGGCCAGGTACACTTCTCCTCCCCGCCCCCGTTCCCTTGACACCGCATATCTAGTCGTCTCTTCCAGTTTATCTAGCGGGTCAAGGATCCTCAAGAACTGTATATCAAAAAGCTGCTTGTGGCTGGCTGCTTTTCTAAGATAAGAAACATGTCATCGCTCACATGTACACGCTGTTAACAGAGGTGAATGAAGTGTTTGAGTTGAGGTTTGTAGAGATGCAAAAATACTTACATTCTGATGTCTTGCAAAGTATTCACACCTACATTCACAACTTTCCCAGATCTTCTCACTTTAAAACTTTAATGCTTTTCATTGGGACGTTTATGTGATTTTAAAAAATCTAAATGGTTCAAATTGTGAAGTGGGAAAAGAGAACAGTGCATGATTTTGATGATTTTATACCAATAAAGTACATAAAAAAACATTTTATTCAGCTATGTTTACTCGGATACTCTAAAAGTATAATCCAGTGCAACCAACTGCCTTTGGATATATTTTACATGTTATTTCTTGCCCTACGGGCTCACCCTGAACAAACCATCCCCACAGGGAAAGATGGCGATGGCAGCATCATACTGTGGGGATGCTTTTCTTTAGCAGGGCTTGGAAAACTGGTCAGTTTATTGAGGAGGTTAAATTTAGAACAATCTTGAACAAAACATAGGGGCAGAAGAGGTTCACCTAACAGCAGGACAAGGCTAAAGACAAACCAATGAGAAATTTTGGATGTTCAGTTGCAAAAAAAAAAAAAAAAAAACTGAAAATAATTTTTTCTTTTCCTTCCATTTTATGTCATAAAATCCCTATAAATACATCAAGGTTTGTGGTTGTAACATGGCAAAATGTGGTATGAACATTTTTACAAGACTCTGAAAATAAATTCCATTTTTGTAACATGTTACTATAAAACATGGACGCTTTTGTCATATGTGTTTAATTGAAGCTTATATTTATATTACATTTCAAATGTAATTTGAGGAAAACAGGTTGAATACACTCTTAATAGTAATGGAGTTAGCTGGTTACCAGGAATAAAATATTACTGCTTGGATATGGCTTGGCTAACGCTATAAAAATTGTAACAGTGAAGAGTCAATCCTAAAAAGAACACTATTACTGAGATTGTAAAGTTGAATAGCTGCTCATCAGAACGCTGACAAATTGTATTTTCACAGCATATAAAAAAATCAAATAATTTGAGGTAGCTATAGTTTTGAAAAGAACCATTAATAATAAAAGTCATGCTTTGGTACAATTACATGAAAATCACCGATGATGTTGGCATTTAACTTAAGGTGGAATAAAAGTTGATACCTCAAACTCTGCATGTTTGTGGACGTCCTCAGCTCGCTGTCTGTTCAGGATGAATTCAGCCTCGTTGGCAACGCGAACAATGTGGTCCTTCATGGCATGGCACAGCAACCTTTAACGTTGCATAGCAACAGACACCGTTTACAAAATGCAATTTATGAGGAAATGCGAGAAACGCAGTCAAATGGAACACTCTTGTGTAAAATTCAAACTCACAATTATTATAGCTGTTCTGTAAAGGCATTAGTAGTTTGTTAGAGAACATTAGTAAATAAACTGCTTCACGAAGACCAAAAAAACACATATTTCAAGTCAAAGCTGAAATATGCCAAGATATGACAATCCACCTAAACTGGCAGGCAGAGCAAGGAGAGCATTAACTAGAGAAGCAAGAAGTCCCATATGCAGTTTGCTAAAATCATGAAACATAAAACATAAAACATGAGAGAAGGTTTTTTGGTCAGATGAGACCAAAAGTGACTTTCAAACTAATCTGAAGATTGCTGTAATGTAAAAGGAAAACACTGTAAATAATTGGCCTCATTTGTCTGTTTTGTACTGCAACAATGAAAGTCAGTGATTGAGCCTTCTGTACCATTAACAAAAGAAGTCACCACTGAACCCTGTTCTGAACTGTTTCATCTTTTGAAAGAAAAAAAGAAACAATATTCAAAGAACCCACCCGGTGCCTGCATAGCTGAGAAAGCTAATCTAGATTTTCTTGGGTAACAGCTTTTGACATTTAAACTGTACCATCTAAAAAAACAACTTCAACAAATAAATTCACTGCGGATATGTTGCAGATTACAACCTATTTCACACACCATTAGGTAAGTTTTGTTTTAATTAAAACAGATCTTGTTATTCTCTAGAACCTCATACAGATTTTACTATTGCCTTCTGTCCCCAAAGAGAGTCATTAATCTGGAGACTACAGTCATCAGCTGCTCTCGCCTCTTTAACTGTTGACAAGCACTCATTAACAGACAGGAGTTCACAGTTCAAAGAGAGAAGCTGACAACGTGAAGCTTTGTTTCGAAACCAAGAATAGATGAGAAAGTGATTTGACAAGTTCCAGTTGGAGATGTAAAATAGATATCTACCAGGTATTTTTGATACATGCACATAGAACAATAAAAAAGCAGAACACAAAAAAACTGAAAACTGAAAAAAGCTGAAAGTGAAGATTTCACAACTAACGTTTCTATGTTTGTTCGTAGCTTTGAAAGGCAAAGGTGTTTTTTATTGTTAATGTTTGTATTGATTTGTCACTGGCTGAAGTGCATTTCAGATCCCTGCATCTTATAAAATATCTGCAAAAAAATAAAATGCATGGATTAATTTTCCATTAAGTACTGATATTTTTCTGTTACTATAAAACCTCCCACAAAAAATTGCTGAAAAAGTTCCAGATCTGACTTTTTCAAATTGACATATTTGAAAAAGATCTAATGAGATTACAAAATAACCATCTTACCCACCTATTGAAGGCATCTTTTCAGTGTTTGATATGGGCAGCTGCGTTATTGAAAAGAAAAAAAAAAAAACTCATCTACTTGCCTAATGTGTCTTTGTACATACAGCAGGAACAACATTTGTGTCAGCCGCGCCTTGTAAAGCAAACAGATTTACCAGCCGGTTCCTGTAGATCTGTCTAGTTAAGCAGGTTAGGTGGACACAGTCTAGTGTAAGACTGGAAAATTATGCGTCTGTCAGCAGCACCCTGGACAGCGCCGTGTGGCCCCACCAACTGAACTTCTTTGTTCTAGGGCCAGCAGGGGACAGAGAGAAACCTGCTTGGACCAAGCCTAGAGCCTGGGCATGCAGGAGGACAGGCCAGATGGGTCAACAGATGGACAAGGAGGCTGAGCTGCCCCTGATCTGCTCAGAAAAACTCTGAGTCTGGCCACACCCAAACACGGAAAGAGAGGAGGAAGAAGAAATTAACAAAAAAGGGTAGACAACAGAAGAGATGCTCTGCAGTGTTGTTATTCGTAATTCAAGTAAAACAGCTTATTTGCCTTTAGTCCTCACTAAGAGATCAGAGATTTAGGGCTAAGCTACACTGCTCCACTTAGCTTAACAACCTCTTTATATCTGCCAAGAAGAAAATGATAAACTGTACATTTTGATAATAAATGTCAACGTAAAACATTTATTTTTTACGTTGGGCTACTGTGATTTTGCTGGGCTGTGTGATTTTGAAATGAAAGTTGAATTACCTTCCTTCATTTATTAGCTCAATGAAAGCGAGGCCAGCATTCTTCTGAATGGAGTTCTGCCACTCCTGAAACAAAAAGAGATAGTCATTCAAACCAGCATAATTGCATAATTACAATAAAGTAAAAGTCTATTATAAAGTCAAATCCTATAATGTTAAAGTACATGATGAGGTACTATTTTGATCCACTATGTAACTAAATCTTTTTTTTTTTTAAATGTATATTTCAAGTGTAATTTAGATTACATCCCATAGCTTGAAATTCAAGTGGGTAAAGAAAGCATTTAGTTGATATATCCTTTGAGGAAAAAACAGTGATTTCTATAAAAAGCTGAAATTCTGCACCACATGTGAGGCAACGTTTTCTTCCTCTGTGAAAAGATCTGTAAACACAGGAGAGATGTAATTGTGGGATGAAATTGTATCCTCTCGCTTAAATACAGCCATTTCCTCCGTCCCTTACAGTGACAGATTACTGAGCAGGCTCAGTGAGCACTGAAGTGTGCTCCTGGAACGGATCCGAGCCGCGGCCCGGCTGGAGTGCCAGCACTTGCCGTCTCACAACAGGCTCTGGAAATGATTAAAAAGCAGTTTGAGAGTGTGCCTTTCACTGTGGGAAACTCAGCTTTCCTGTAACCTTTCTAAGGTGCAAATGAAAGAGAAAACAGAGAAGGCCGCGGCTTACAAAAAGGGAAGGGGCAGGAAGAAAACAAAAAGAACATCATTGAGTTCCCAAAGGTTTTGAGCAAATACGTAATTCCAGAGTATCTAAAGATAAGAAGCTCTATTCATGCTCAACAATCACACAGAGTAATTTAATCGCCATAAACCCTATACAATGAATATTTTTTCCCCTAGCAATTTTTTGTGCTTTGCTATTTTGTTTTGCTTAAATATTTAAGACAATCAAAATACCTATATACTATATTGGTATAACAAGAGTTAATAGAAAATGCAATTTTCAAACGATTTCGTATATTGAGGAAAAAAAAAAGAATTAACCGCAAACTTGGTCCTGTGTGAAGGGTTTTGTCAACCTTTTGTAAACCATGACTTAATTCCTGCTTTTTGAAAAGATGGCAATTAATAGAAACGACCTGTTTAGGATCATGCAATAGGACCTCAATCTGATTAAGTCCAGAATTTCACTAGACCACTTCTAACAAACTTTTGTTTTGTTTTCTTTGAGCCATTAGGAAGTAAACTTGCCGATGTGTTGTCCTGACACATAACCCGTGTATTTGAGCTTAAAGTCATAAACTGATCATGGCTGACTATCCTTCAGCACTATGTGGTAGAGACAAATAAAATAAATAAATCACCCTTGCATTACTGCAGTAATGTGTGGGTGATGATGATATCATGAGTAAAAGTAGTACCAAACCATCCCAATACCACTAAGATTTGTGACTGTTGATCTTTTGTTAATTCTCTGAAATGCTGTTAGTTTTTCTCCAGATGTAACAGGATGAACATCTTCCAAAAATTCTGCTTTGTTTTTTTGCCTGAGAAGTCTCGCATGAATGCCAGTTTTTCTGTTTTTTCCTATTTTTGAATAATGAACTCTGACCTTAACAGAGTAAACTGAGGCTTGTAGTTTCTTCAGATGTTATTCTGGGTTCTATTATGACTTACTAGACTCATAGTCAATGCCCTCTTGAGGTAGTTTTGCCAGGACAGAGATTTCAGAAAAGGTTCTCCAGTCCTTAGTGAAAAACAACTTACTGTGTTTCACTAAAGTCCCAAAAATAGCTCGGTAGCCCTTTCCAGACTGACAGATGTTGCTGAATTAGTTTCTCATCTGTTCTTAAATTCCTTTACATCAGGGCATGAGGTGCTGCCTTTTGGGATCTTTTAGCCTAATTCATGCTGTTAGACTAGTTATATTTATGCAACTTCCTGATTCCACAGGTCTGGTAGTAATTATGGGATGTAATGAGATGAAATTGAATTCAGATTTCCAAAGAATGTAGTTTAGAAAAGGTGATATATGATTTAAAAGCAAGTGATTACAGCGTCACGCTTTTGCCCTTAGTGAATGAAATCACTTGAAAACTACTTTTTCTGCTGATCTGTCTAAAATGAATATTGGTGTGCAGTTCTAAACTACTTAAGTGTGGCAGAAGAACAAACCAGCAGAACTGTAAGTGGAGCAATTATTCGCAGATCTAAAATATAACAGATGCAAAACAGTGACAAACTCTTTACTCTGTCTGTACACAGTTAGCAGCCTTCCTTGTATATATCAGAATAACTGACACTGACATTATTATGTATGGGCAAATGCTTTTGTGAACAGTTGTCGTGACTGACACATTCTGGTTCATGCAAGACTACACAGTCTGACCCCATGATGCTTTAAGTCAGCGATATGGTGCTGACAAACTGCTGAGCATCTGGACTCCAAATGTTCTCCATGACCTCCTTTCTTCACATACAGTATCTTCCTAGAAGTAGGCTGTTGTTGATTTAGACAGAGATCATGTATACCCAGTCCTCCAAGGTTTACCTCTCACTGAGCTCACGTGACAAAAATAAATACGGAAATCGAGGCAGATGTGACATTCGGGGAGATGCCAGGAAAGTGGCAGCAGGTCAGTGGAGGTAAGGCGTGAGCGAGTCAAATTTGCTGTCTTGTCTAAGGAATGCATGTTGATAGCTGAGATAGCACTTCAGAGACTTTCTATTTTTTTTCTCTCTTTCTTTTAGAAGAGAGAAAAACTCACAATAGAGGCTGTCTTTGATTGCACATATTTAAAAAAAGTCCTCTGGTGCCCATTTGAAGTGAATCAGGGCTGACATGCTCCGCCTTAAAAAAAAAAGATGCAGCCCTTGCAGAGCATGACCAGAATGTGGCACCTCTAATTAAACTTACTCTACAAAGAATATTTAAATCAGAAAATATACTGATAATAAAAAAAAATTGCCAGCAATAAAGAACAATCGTAGTCTGGCATTACTAGGATATATTTTGCCATTCTTTGGTCTAAGCTTTGAAAAAAAAAAAAAATGCCTAAAATCCCTAAACTCCCATCCCAGTAAACAGCTTTTAGGTCTTCAGAAGAATCACTCTCCTCCCACTTTCATCTTCCTGAAATTCAGCAGGGCTTTAAGTATTTGTGGTGTTTCAATCCAACCTGTCAGTGTGTGGGAGCCTTTGCTTTTATCTGCTCAGCTTTGCTCCGTTATAGTCTCCACATCTGGGGGCCTTCCATCAGTAAATCTCTGTGGCTCCACTCTAGAACCCCCCAGTCCCCCCTATATGTTTAAGCTGTTACAAAAAACAGAGCTGCTTGACCTTTTCATTCAGCTGCCCAGGCTGAGGAGAGACACACCGTGTCTGCAGACGAGGCCAGCCACACCATGATTGCCATGATTAGTATGCATAAATAAGAAAAGGCAGATCATTAGCACTAATTTATTCATAAAACTGACAGTTCACAAAACAGAGAAGGACTAAAGGTCAGCTAAATGCCCTCCTGGCTGTCCTAAAACATTAAAGCTGAAATATGTAAGGAATGTGTCAAAGCTGGCATGTCGAGGAAGTGTCAGCCAACGCTCAGACTGCATCAGAGAAACCTGCTGCGCTGTTTAAAAATCACCTGAGATGCTCCCAAAGATATTAATTAGGAGCCTTTTCAAAGTCTTTTTGAGTTAAAACATGCCATCTGACCATGAAAAGTGTTAAAATTATTATGAAATATTGTGCAACTGGTAAATGTTTGAAAGTAAAAGATGTTTTACTCTATCAAAGACTGCAATCAAGTATTAATACAAATATTTGTTCAAGTCTGTTTAGTTTCTTACATATGAGGTGTCTAAATATGAGAAAAGGGTTATCTGGTGCTTTCAATAATTTTCATAGCCTTTATGGTCATCAGATGCCTTTTCTTATGTAGGTCATCCAAGTCACTCATGCAGGTCTTCTGGAATGTTTTTACATTTAGAATATTTTGTTTGCTCCCCTGGGCTGTACAGTGGCGCAGTTGGTAGAGCTGGTGCCTTGCAGCAAGAAGGTCATGGGTTCGATTCCCGGCCAGGGGTCTTTCTGCATGGTTTGCATGTTCTCCCTGTGCATGGTGGGTTCTCTCTGGGTATTCCAGCTTCCTCCCAGCCCAAAAACATGACTGTTAGGTTAACTGGTCTCTCTAAATTCTCCCTAGGTGTGAGTGTGTGTGTGCACGGTTGTTTGTCCTGTCTGTCTCTGTGGTTCCCTGCGACAGACTGTCCAGGGTGAACCCTGCCTCTCACAGACAAAGGTGTAAGAAAATAGATGGATGCATGATTGCTCCCCTTACCTGTGAAGAACAAAGGCCAGTCAAGTCAAGCTAATTCTCTTTTCTGAATTTTTATCTGACTTTTAGAAATTTTGATTTAGTTTTCTTTGAGCCTCATTTAACCTAATTTTGATTTTTGTTGCATTAGGTCAGTTTTGTTACAAACTTAAGTCATCTCTCTTGTTTTGTTTTATGCCTTTTTTGAGTTAACCTTTTTGACTATATATTTTTCCTCTTTGTGATCTTAGCTGTACCATTTATTAGACTTTTCTGTGCTTCTCAATTTTTATGTATATCTCTAGTATGTCTAGTATGTATATCTCCTGTGACATTACCACAGCTGTATTAACTCAGTGCAACCTGGACTCTATTTCTCCACATGCCAAGCCCTCTTCTGTTTCACTTTTTGTGCTAATTTTCTTGTTTGAGACTGAGTAAATATTACTTGCCACATACATAATCACAAGCTGATAAACTGGAGTCAATGTCTTGCCAAATCACCCTGCAAAATGTAGAAAAGCAGTGCGTTTAACCAGCTAGCTTTCCCCTGAGCCACAGCTTAAAGAAGTAGAAAAAAAATAGCCATTACAGCATTATTATTTTTCAATCATATTAGCTGCTAAGATAAGTAGATTGATTGTGAACAGAGGAGAGTTAGGAGGTAATACCTCATCCCTAGTTGAAAGGCTGTAGACACCCAGCTATATAGTCCAGTTTCAAGGTCTCATGGTCTGATCAATATCTCAGCCTGGGTTTCATCCCCAGAGCCCCTAATGGCAGGAACCTCTGGAGCCTCAGTAATGCTATCTGTTTAAAAGGGGGGATGGACTCAGCCCCTTAACAGCATGCTGACGCTTTCATCTGCAATAAATCCTAGAGCTGGAAAGACAGCTCACCATAGATACTTCACAGACCAAGAAACATCACAAAAGGTAGCCCTTCAAAAACTATCACAAGAGCAACAATATTTCAGTTCTGGCTGCCCCATCTATGCACTTCTGTTTTTTTGTTTTTTTCAGGAAAGCTTCTGAATAATGGCCTCCATATAACATAGGTTGAGCTCCCTGCTGCACAGCGCTTTGGATTTTGGATGCCACAGAGAGAGCACAGTGGCGATCTACCTCCTCCAGTCTCAGGCCCTGCAGTCTGGATCCACAGAGAGGCACCAAGTAATGGCTTCCTTATGGGCTCCTGATGCAAGACTGATGGGCTGACAAAAGGTATGTTAAATATCTCCTGTTGTAACTGCTACATCAGGGCTCTGACCTTCTCTAAAACATGGGCTTAACAAGGGATTCAGAGGGTCAGCTCAGAGGTGATCAGTCACTTGCAGGGACATGAGGTGGGGCTCATTTTCTTAAAGGAAGGTTTGGGATTAGTGCTCCCGGGTGTAGCGAGAAAGTCATTGGGTTGTCAGAAAGCTGTATGTCTCTGATTGGCTTGGGCAGTTTGCTTGGAGAAAGCAAACTAAAATGATATGCATGTGAAAGCTTAAGTTCCAAGATAAATAAGACAACTTGCACTCCAGGGGAAAAAGAGAGAGAAAAAAGAAAGGCTTTCAAGGGATGATGGGGGAATATATAATTTTTTTTACCTGAGAACAAAGAAGCATGACGAGTTCCACTACTGAGGTGCTTGACTTCATACATACGAGACCTATCAAGACAGCAGATGAAAAGAATTGATATGAACCAGGAATGTAGGTAGCCGTGTTTCAAATAGAGAATATTTGAGGATCAATATTTACTGTATTAGTTAAGACAGAAGACGGTGTCTTAAAGATAAACAATGCAGAACAGACATTAAAATTTCACCTGGATTCACCACTGGATCTGGCTTCAAACTCTTAGCTGTGTTTCCAATTTGCTATTATACTATTTAAGAAACATCTGTAACAGATAAGCATTCTTCACACAACCACATCTACATTTACACATTCCACCCGCTCACAGCAGACATTCACAGCTTCTTCCCCAGCCTCCGTCCTGCAGACGGTGAGCCACCGAAGCAGACAACTCTAATGAAACATGGACAGGTGTGAAAAGCTCATTTGTAGAAACGGTGCCTGCAACTGGTTTTATATTCTGCGCCTTTCTGCTGCACCTGGAGAGAATCATGAGAGGTGCAATCAGCAGTGAAAGTAACTCTGAAGGACTAATTAAAGATGAAGCAGACTAAAACTCAATATCGTACCCGTGCTTTGGTTCAACAGATAGGGTTGGGTGATAAAAGAGACTACAAAGCCTTGCAAAAGTGTCCATATCCCTTGAACATTTTCACAGTTTGTTACAGCCAAAGCTTTAGAGTCTGTTACCAATTTTCTGTAAAAAGTAGAACAGAATTTTCAAGTGGAAGGAAAGTGACGAATGGTTTTAAAACACCTATTGCAAAAAAAGTGCATTTGCTTTCAATCCCCTTCATTGCCATGCCCCTAAATAAAAATCCATTGTAACCAATAACCATAAGAAGCCACTTTATTAATAATATATTTTCTGAGTAAATGCAACTGTGAAAGTCTCAGATGTTTATGCAAGAACGTTATGGAGGAAAAAGCATCATGAAGACCAAGCGAGACATCAGACAGGTCAGAGAAAAGGTTGTGAACAAGTTTAAAGCAGGGTTACATTATATAACATAATATTAGGTTCAGTCCATCATCCGAAAATGGAAAGAGTATGGCACAACTGCAAACCTAGCAGGACATGGCCACCCACGTAAACCGACAGACTGGGCAGAAAGAGCATTAACCAGAAAACAAGCCAAGAAGCCTGTGGCGGCTCTAAAGGAGCCGAGGAGACCCACATCTCAAGTGGGCGAATCTGTCGACACGACAACTGAAAGAAGAAAGCCGTTACTGAAAGAAAGCCATAAAAAAGTCCTGTTTGCAATTTTGCACCACTAATGCAGGGAAGACAGCAAACAGAAAATAAGGTTGAGACTAAAATCTTTTGGCATTTTTGGCCAACATGTTAAATTGTATGTGTGACACATAGCATTTTTTTATGCAACTCACTCTGCATAAACCTGAGATTGGGATGGAAATTTCTGTTCCAGAACAACAAAACTCACTAAAATCACAGCAAGAATTACAATGGAAGGATTTTGATCAAAGTATTTTCATGTACTGGAATGGTCCAGTCAAAGTTCAGAGGTGGATACAATTGAGAATCTGTGTCAAGTCTTGAAAATTGCTGTTTCAAACCCTCTCCTTCAATATGACTGAGTCCTGGGTAACATACAAGAGCATATTTTGAGTCTCTAGATGTGGAAAACTGGTAGAAATATACCCAAAATTACTTGCAGCTGCAATTACAGTTAAAATGGTCCTAAAAAAAAAACTTAGTTCAGTTGGGCTATACACAGATACATACCACACTAACAAGTTGTATTTCTTTCTTTCCATTTCACAATCATGCAATGTTTTCTGTTAGTATTCCACCCATTATCCAAACACATTGTCGTTTGTTGTTGTAACACGGCAAAATATGAAATACAAAATCAAGGTATGAATACATTTGCAAGGCACTCCATTCTTAGTTTCAGTTTTGCAATTGCAAAATATTTAGGAACTGTTTGGACTTCATTCATAAATTGAATCAGTGCAAGGAAAAAAATCTGATAAAAAATAATCTACCTCCCAAAAAAGGACATTAAAGTTTAAACTACATGTAAATTTAAATATGCAAAAGGGCTAATTAGTGCATTGGTTATGGAAAATAAAATAGAGGAAAAAAGAGAGAGTAGCACTGCAATGGTACTTTAAAACCTTGAAAACTCCATTTGAAATTTATTGCAGTTGAAGATGCAAAATTAAGATGGAGTTAAAGTTTCTACACCTTAAAAATACCAAATTAAAAATGGATTGATCATTTAGAGGTGTCTTTTTCTTGTTCCGTTTAACAGCGGAAACTACCCAAAGGAACATATTGTAAGTACTCTTAGAGGAAGTGACCCTTCTCTTGTACATGGAGTGCCACATTTGACCCCTTGTTATAGCAGTGACATGCGAGCCATAAGTCAGTCCGGTCTGACAAGGGAGTCAGGTGGCCGACTGACCCTGGCCTTGTGCTGGTAGACAAACTAAATGCATTCTATTTAAACACTCCCTGCCAGTCCTTTCCTGTAAACAGCGCAGGGTTGAGGCACGGGTGAATGTGGCATTGTGGGGTGATGTGGCGGCAGGCTGGGCCACTCAAGGGACAGTCAGAAGCAGGCGGCAGGCATCACAACAGCAGCAGTGTTCGTGCACAGCCCTTACCCACCAACTCCAAGTGTGAAGCTCTTAGTGCACTCAACATAATTGCTGCAGTGACCACGCATCTGAAAAGGGGGTGAAGGAACAGGGTGAGGGAACAGGGCACAGGGGGCACAGGAGGGCTTGACCCAAGGCAATCAAAAGAGTGATGGATGGGCGGTAATTACTGGTAAATGGAGCGCCTTTGCACTGCAGCACAGTATTTCAACTGTGCGCCTGGGAAGGTCCAGGAAGAAAAGTAGAGAGAAACACAAAGTACAAAATCAGCATGAGCACAAACAGACCGCGGCGAATTCACTCTGAGGTGGCTCAACACAGATAAGCATTCTATACGCATCTAAGTGTAAGTGTGTACTTCTTATTTCAGATAAAGTTGTTTTAATCCAGAACAGAAAGTGCTTTTCAAAGACTCAGACAGGGTTAAACATGTCTGGTGAAGAGCGCAGAGGACGCAGCTGTCTGTCTACGACCTTGTTTGTGGGGTTACAGTCTGCAGCCCGAGATCAGCCTTGGTTTGTCAGCTTGGTCAGTCTGCTGACAGACTGTGAGTGAAAGGGTAACAGACATATTCACACTTGTCAAGGCTTTGCTACCTGAGTTTTCTTTCCTCCCTCTTGACATTGAGCAAGAAGCCTCAGCCAAACGTCAATCCAAGACATCTTCTCAACATGTTTGTGGTGCAATCATGTTGTACGAGAGTAAAACGTCTGGTTGGTGCAATGTTTGAGATGAAGTTTGGTTCGGTAAAGGGGATTGCTTTTCGATTTTCAGAGTCAACAACGAACTGAAAAATAATAAAATTTGATTTTTAAAAAAATATAATAGAAATTACATTTATTTTAATTTATGACCTAGATAAAGGACACATGCTTTGTCAAAGAAATTCTAAAAACGTCAAGGGAGTGCATTGTTTCAGTGGGCTTCACTCCACTACATCTACTGCTGAGAGTACGAGTGGTTTAAGCTTACTTCTACGAGAAAACAGCTTGAAAATTAGATGGAATCAAAAATTATTTTGGCTTGTAAGCCAAAGGCAAAAAAAGTCCACAAATATAATTTGCACTGTGCACACCCAGGCAAAAATTTGCGACGGAGTGTCGCACATGTGCATGCCGACTGAAATGCCATCGTGATCTTGTGAATGCAGGCCAAAGCCTGGGGAGCAGTGTGTAAGCGCTCTCTCTTATGAGTTCATGAGGTTAGGCACAAACAGTTCTGACATGATTTCAAGCTAAAGCTGCTGTGACATGGTATAGATGCGTTTTTTTCTGTGTAATTTTGCAGTGAGCAACTGAAACTGAAGGTTAGGGACGATTAAAATTGTAGGGATACCTTCAAATCCATAAGGATTATGCACACAAAAAGCTAAATATTTTATTCATAATGTTTAAAGTTTATTAAATGAGTTGCCAGAAAATATGTGACATAAGTTTTCAATGGTTGGATGTAGCACAGAGCAACACAGCACCACAGGCTTCCCCAACCTGTTGTTGCATACTGGTCAGCTGGCTGAAACGAAGCTCATATATACAAATCCCGCTGTTAGGAAAACTTTCCACATGTGTAACACACAGTGACAGCAGTGTGAAATCTATTACTCATAGACATAAAGCTGTTAAGCACCTAACTGCAACCTAGTTACTCAAGCAGGTAGCGAAGCTTATTATCCAGCTGATATCAACTCCCAGTCTTTGTTCAAAAGGAGCATTATTATGAACAGTAAGCGCTGCAAAACTATTATGATACATATATTTTCCAAAATGTATAATTCTACATGAAAACAGTATTTCTGTCTTTTTGTGGTACATAAAACTAATATCTTATTTTTCTTTAAAAAAGCATTGTAATTTTTATTTTTTAGTGCCAACAATAAGTGTATATAACTATAATTGTTTATGTTATTTTGGCCATTAAAAATATAACAATAACAATCCCTGACTGCTAATCCCAATTTTCTTGCAGCAGGTTATACGGAAATTCCGCAAAAGCCCAAACAAAAAAAAAAACTTCTGGATTTATTTGTTTGGTTGTAAAAAATGAACCAGTTTGTTTAAAACTACAGCATCCAGGGAGTGACAAAGAAAACCAAACATTCATAGGAGATGAAAATGTTAGGAACTCCTGCTTGTGTGCAAAAACTGACTTTCTTGTCCAAGGTTTCTGCTGAGGGTGCACACATCGAAGGAGCAGCCAATCAAATTAATACTGTACAACAGGAGGCTGACAGAGACATGAAAGCAGACAGCTTTTAAAATACAACAACCATACCTTCGATTAGTAACTCTTGTCCATGGCTGCCCAGCAGAGTCCGTGACAGAAAGGGTGCAAAGTCCACAAAGATCTCTCTCAACAAGGGAGCTACCTTCTCCAATGCTCTCTCTAATTTTGTAGTAATGCTGTAAAATGAACACCAAAATATGTCAAAAAAGTACAGTTAAACTGAAACAAAATGAGCATAAATTGTAACATCATATCAAGCTATAGTCAGAAAGAAATGACTAAACTGGCAAACAAGCACAATGCTGCCAGCAGTTAGTCAGCTTTCCAGGGTTGTGGAGGAGGCAAATATCACGAGTGTGGTTGCCATCAATAGAAATGTCAATAACAAGTTGTATGAACACATTTAAGCAGAAGGTTGATGTTTTTTTTAGAGAGACATGTGGCCAGGGCTACAAGAGTGATCACAGCAATTCAGGACTGGAGAAGAAGAGCCGTACAGTAGTCACTGCATGAGTCCGCCTGACGTTATCTGAACACTTTCAGAAAATCAGCGA
Organism: Girardinus metallicus; assembly: GCA_903067095.1. Taxonomy (NCBI): domain Eukaryota; kingdom Metazoa; phylum Chordata; class Actinopteri; order Cyprinodontiformes; family Poeciliidae; genus Girardinus; species Girardinus metallicus. Next base: position 70,388 of record CAEGAE010082456.1, on the reverse strand, counting down.
TCCGGAGTCATGCAGCTATTCAACTCAGACTGAATACAGAAAGAGATGTGAGTCGAGCCTCAGCTTATCTCTGTGCTTTTATGTGTACACACAAAGATAAAAAAATGGCAACCTGAGGAGAGCTGTAGCTTGTTTTCTTTCCTAAGACGAGCAAAAAGCAGATAGACAGAGAAAGACAGCAAGGCTTGGTGTAGGATTTGGATGGATGTGTAGTGTAATCTGCCTCACAGTCAGCTGAGAAAACACAGCATAGTCATAACACATTGGCATAAAACGGAGGATGCAAGCTGAAGGTTTAGGTGACTCGCACAGATGGGCCTACTTCTCCGTAGGCTGCCTGTAATCCTGTCAGAGAGCTAAAGGGTTTGGGCTCAGAAGGTGTCAGTCCTTTAGGTAGTGGATTACGGTCTATTTCACAAAAACATAAAGACGGAAAGAGACGATGCAACCCTTGTAAGATAAAATGCTTTGTCAACAAAAAAACAAAAAACTATAAATATATATATTTCCATTCATTTTCTAACACCTTTGTCCCTAGTGGGGTCAGGAGGGGTACTGGTGTCTATCTCCAGCCAACGTTCCGGGCGAGAGGCGGGGTACACCCTGGACAGGTTGCCAGTCTGTCACAGGGCAACACACAAAATAAGATAAACAAGATAAACAACCACGCACACACACACTCTCACCTAGGGAGAATTTAGAGAGACCAATTAACCTAACAGTCATGTTTTTGGACTGTGGGAGGAAGCCGGAGTACCCGGAGAGAACCCACCATGCACAGGGAGAACATACATTAATTTTGTGGAGGACATATTTTAGCGTAGGTGCTATACTCTCCTCTCAATCTGCAGCAGGAAAATAATATGATCGATTTCAGAGTCTACCTAAGTGATGTTAGTTACTGCAGCCATGGAAACCAAATTTTTTTCCTCTAGCACAACACTTGGACAAAGACGGACTGTGGAGAAAGATCTTGTTTTGTATGTATGAATGTATGGAGGTGAGATAACGTCCTATCCAGATATATGTGCAAAGCTATGCACATGTCAGGCTTGATAAACATGAATGGGGATTTCTAAATACATAAAATCACACAATTAGGAGAAATAGATACATATAAAAAATTCATTACACACATCCAGCTTTGTAGTCAATCAGTGACACAAACTTAGTTAGCAACACGGGACAGTAAAAAAGTTAAAAAGACAAGTTGTACCTCATATTTTCGACTGTGTCTTCAGGCATGGGGGCCACGGTTTGCACGGCAGGAAGATTTTTACTCGTCGCGCCGTTGACAAAACTGGTGGAAGACGATGCAGAGGCGGAGGCCGCCTCAGCGGCGCCTGCAGGGGAACAAAAAAGTATTCAACATTTATGAAGAGCAGAAGTGTTCCTAGCTATATTCAATGTAAATAAATTTAATAGCTTTTATATGTCTGGTTTCAGATGTCCCATCTGCAAAGTTAAGCAGACATGGACGAACGGATTGATGTTTTAAATGTGAAGTTTTTAATTTTAAATGTTAAAACCACATTTTAATATTCTAATACTGTAAAACACGAAAAACAAAACCTATATACGTATATATAGCTCCAATAAAATCAAAGTTTGGCACCCTTTAGACTTCGGATCAATTTTCAAAAGTTCAAATTTGAACAGGTAAAATTATCAGTTTCCCTCTCGTCTGTAGCCAAGTCAAAATGTGTCAAAAATTCAATTTGTAAAAATAATATATTTACTAAAACTATTTCCTGACCTTTTATTGAAGCAGTGATTATCAGGACACCTATTCAAATGTGAAGCATCACATTTTTACGACAGCAGATGATCACCTTTAAACTTTTCCGACTAAGAGGCAAAAATCAGGCAAAAGGCGATCATGAGGTGTGGGTGTAAATGTGCGGTTTTAGCTAAAAGAAAGCACATTTTTATTTGGATACATTTCTCACATTCCTGAGCCAGGGGCTCAAAAAGGAGAGGGATGCTTTATTTCTAAAATTAGCACACTGAACTTGTGGGGAAGCGCCGAATGTTTTGGGTGTTAAAAGGATTCTTTGAGACTAGCAGACAACATAAAGTCTAACGTGAAACCAGTTCACCAGAGAAGAGGGCCAGGAGAATCAGCATGACAGCAAGAGAGGCAGGTAATGAAATCAGGCAGGGGAACATTTTACATTTCAAATATATGTGTGTAAATTCATTGTCACTTTTAGAAAGGCTTCAGTTTCCAGCATATTACAAACAGACTCAATCTGGGGCACGTGGAGGTACAGTAATATGTGAAGAACGGTATGTTTGAAGTTGGTTGTGGACAGTGGAGGATGATGGGGAACAGAAAGTAAAGAGAGCCATCTAGTGGTTTTAGAAAGCAAAGACAGGGTCAAGAGATCAAAATGGCCAGTTCTGTTTTCATTCTTGTTGTGGCCTAAAGAAAACAAAAAACCATGGGGTAACCAGGATGAAAAGCACATCTAAAGTGACAATCATCTAAAATTAACTATCAAATATGGAATGTAGGTCTATTAAATTTTGTATGTGTACTTCAAGTCCCTTTTGTTATGCCCACCGGTGGTGTTGATCATGCTTTTAGGGGTCGCAGAGGCAGCGGCAAAGATGTTGGGGGTGCTGCAGCTTGAAAGCCCAGGAGAGGTGCTGGTGCTGCTGGACCCCAGTGTGTTGACCGCAAAGCTGCCAGGGGAGGTTTTCTTCACAGGAACCACCACACTCCTACAGGAAAGACAAGGAATGTGTGCAATTCACACATACAATAACAAAAGACTATGGACATTAAATAAATACTTCACGTAAAATGAAATTTGCAGCTTTAATCTCTGCTGATTGAAAACATAAATATAAATAAATAGTAATACAGAAATATAATACAATACAGGAGAGAAAGACTGGCAAAATTCAAACTGTAAAACACGACTGAAATATTCATGTGGTTTAACTTATGGCACCCAGTAGAAAAAGGGGCTGTGCTGACGTGCTGAACTTTTTGTGAAACTAACATGTTTTACAGGGGGTAAAAAAAACTACTTAACTAAATTAATATACAAAAAAAAAATGGCCAAAGTCTTTCAAGCATCTTCCAGTCCAACATTTTAGTGTAACTTTTTTTTTATTTAATTGTGGTTTTACTTTTAATGCTAAGAATTTAAATGTTTATAATTGCATTTCCTGTTATTCAAACTAATTTCAACTCTACTTTCTATACATTTCTGTACTTTATCGTGTTCAGTTCAGTTTTATGTTTTTTAGGTTTTTATTAATTGTGAGGCGCTTTGTATGAACAGTGCCCTTTTCATACAAATAAAATTAAAACCTAATTACTAAACAACTTAGGACATAGGACCTGTACCTTTAAAAATGACTTAAATTCCTTAATTCTTGTTCCAAAAAAGAAAATATTTTAAATGAAATAGGAATAAAGAAATTATTATGTTTAGGTGATGTAAGAAACAAAAGAAAGTAGTTTTGTTTTTCATGTCTTACTGCTTTTCGAGTCAAACAGCCTAAGCATGCCCACTCATTAGGCAGGGCATGTGAAAAGTAAACATCCTGACTTGTAACCACATCTTTTAACCTGTAGCATTAAAAAAAAAAATACACTTGCTTATACACAAGAGACGCAAGTAAATAAATGTAAAGATCTGCTTTTGAGTTACTCCCTTTGCTCTACATCTGCTTTTTGCTACCAGCGTCCCTCTGTGACAGTAAAAAAAAAAAAGAAAAAGAAAGAAAAACATTTAAGAGACTCCAAAAGAGCAACTGTGAGAATATTACTAACAGGACTCTGGATAGGAGCCTTGTATTTTTTTTCTTCAAAAAAAGGGAAAACCTAAATGCACGTGTGTATTTTTTGTAGTTTCATTGTATGTTGTTAGATTTAGAATTAAATATATTTTGCTTGTGAAATTCCAAGACTATGGATTCACCCCCACACAAGGAAAGTAAATCAAATGGAAAAACAAAACAAAAAGAAAAATAAGTAATGAAGATGCGTTTTGATCTTTAACATGTTAAATTTGAAACGTTCCCAACTAAAAGCTCTCTAAAAAGAGATTTGTGGTTTTGTGATAAATCTCAGCAAATTCTCACTATAAATTTGAATTTGCTCTCACTGTTGTCCCTTAAAATACCAAAAAATTTTTGTATTTTCAAAAATGAAAAAATGGTGAGATTGAATGGTGTATGCTTCTGAATTAAAATATCATTTATTTCCAGGCTTTTACACACATTTTCTAGATGTACCAATAAGTGTGAAGGCTGCTATAAATAAAGAAGGTATTTACCAAATGAGCTGCTTCACAGAGGTTGTGTATTTTACTCTACACATAAATATTTGCTCTAAAAATAAAAATAATTCATCTTACTTGTAAATTAAATTAGTTTATTTTTAGTTCCCATGGTTAAGGCCCTCGGAAATTAAATTATCTTTACCTCATTTATCTACACAGTTACAACTTGTGAGGGGCAAAAGGTTTTGTTTTTTAATTTAATACACAAAAAAACTAAGGAAATTAATTATGGTTTTCTTTCTATATGTAGAAGGCACTACACTATACATCACATACAGCTAAAAATGGAAAAGGACAGGTCATTTATAAAAAACGTGACAGAAAGCATGTGAAAGATCAAAATAAAACTTGCACATGACCTTTCAAAAGAAAACAGGCAGCCCAGTAACTCAAAGTACTGTTCGCATGAAGTCTTTTTCTTGCCAAGGACTTAAAAAAAAAAAAAAAAGGAAGAGTGACTTTGGGTCTGCTGCAGCTCCCTGACAGTGAAGAGAAGCTTGTCCTTATCGGGTCTGCAGTTGGCCTTTGAGTTTGTGAAGGTGCCAGATAATGTCTCGTTCAATATCCTGCAGTTACTCTGGGTGACAAAGGCCAGGCCTTTGCACTGTCACAAGCTAAGCCTGTTGTCATCTGAAGCAAATCCCCAGATATCCTCGGTCTGCAAAACAACACGCACTTTTGTCGTCTTTTGTGGCTGTTTTATATCCACTCTCCATCTCCCAGATCACGAGCAAGAAGCACGCTGAGCTAGAAGCAAACCATTTATGGGTGGTTTATTACCACTTGCCCATATTCTCCTCTAGTACACCGCAAATTTTGCCCAAGCTTGTTAAAACATTGATATTTTATTTATCAAAGTATTTTTCTTTTGTAAATGAGCTACAAAAACTGTATATACAGTGTACGTTTTGCCCAGTGGACAGCCAAATATGTATCTTATACAGACAGCACCAGTAAAGCAAATTATTTGAAACTTGGATCAAAATCCACTAAATAATAAAGAAGTAATATTCAAGAAGTGCTTGGGAGCTTACTAAAATATTGATAACATCAGGGATAAGGCTGTGCTCTGAAGAACACTGACAACAAGTGTTATTTATTTAATACAGCTATCTACAGTTATACTCTGTATAATTGACATATTTCAGACCAACACCAGCATGTTATTAATTGTAGAAACTGTGTGTGAATTTATTATTGCTTCCAAAGTCATCGGAGAAGCAAGCCTTTCTTTCTGCCCGGCAGAGATGTTGGATTAGATCAGCAGGATGTTGCTAAAACATAGACCTCTTTTCATGAATAATTCATAAGTCTAGTGCCCATGAATCATGTATAGATTATCTAGTACATATTTTATTAATAGGATTGTCTTAATTGAGTTGCAGAGAATAAAGCAAGGATTAATCTCAGGATGAATATTAATGAAGTCCATGGCAACTGAAAGTGTAACCAAAGAAATATTTTCTTTATAAATCCCAGAGAAGATTCTAACCTAAAGGGCTTTATTAAGAAGCGTTGAGAAAATGTAAAGCACTGTGCTTACAGTGCCTTACAAAAGTATTCACATCTAGCAAACTATTTCACATTTTGTCACGATAGGACAAGCACCGACTGATTACGGAGAGCCAAGTGCAGAAACAGACCAGGAGTGTCAATCTCAGTGAATATTTATTTTAAATAGAAACTTAGCAATGAAAAAAAATTCCTTTATTTTAGGAAGGACCTAAAATAAAGGAAACCTGTAAAAAAGGATGGAACTGATGAGAAAGGAGTAAAAACTGGGTCCATATGAGTCTAATTAGTACCAATAAGTAGGGAACTAACTGAGGTAAAAAAAAATATTAAAATAATTCAGTGATAGTTGCACAAAGGGAAACCATAGCCAGATAAAGAATGACAAAACAACATTGGATAGGAATACAAAACCAAAAGTGACAAAAGTCAAATAGTATTATGAAGTTTAAGAAACACACCCAACAGATCAGTGATAAAGTTGTGGGGAGGTTTTAAACAAGGTTAGATTATGCAACAATATCCCAAGCTTTGAACATTATCGAAAACTAGCTGCATCCAAAAAACAATTTCAGGCACTACTGCAAATCTACCAGTCATGCAACTAAACTGAGAGGCTGCAAAACATTAATGAGAGAAGCAGCCAAAAGGCTTATGGTAATTCTGGAGAAAATACAGAGGAGAGAGAATCTGTTCAACTATTAGTCATGCCCTCCTCGAATCTGGTCGCTATGGAGGAGGGGCAAGAAAAAAAAAAGAAATTTTTAAAAGAAAGAAAGAAACCCTAAGTCCAGTTTAAAAGTCTGCCAGAAGTGACATATGGGTCATGCCAAAGATGTGGAAGAAGATTCTCTGAGATGAGGCCAGAATAGACTTTTGGACTGTAATGAACAAAAATATATGTCATCATCCCCACAGAGGAGCAAAGAGGAGGTATCATCATGCTGTGGGGATACCTTTCTTCAGAAACAAAAAACATCTTCTTTTCTTATACTTCAATAATGCACTACTGTGTGTTGGTCTGTCACATAAAAACAACATATTAAATTTGAAATGAGAACATGTACAAAGGGCATGAATCCAAGGCACTACATTTCACTTTCACACACACACAAAAAAAAAAAATAAATAAAAAAAATATATATATATATATATATACATATATATATATATTCTCATGCATTATTAAAGGACCGACAGTACATCTAACCTGGAAGGTTGGGAGACAAAAGGAAGGAAGCGGAGGATTACTGAGGTATGTCTTTACTGTATTTCTTGCAGGTCAAGTGGAAGTCTGGTTGCTGTGCTGTTTAAATCTGTCTTCTATATGACAGATGGCCCCCATGCACTCCATTTTAAGGCATTTTTTCCCTCTTTTTTTGATATTGTCACTCTCAATCTACTTTTTCCCTGACAGACAAATGAAAGACCTTTCCATGGTTGGCAGCTCATTTCACTGGCAGGTGGCACACAATTAGACACAGCAAATAGAAGCAGGAGGGGGCTGGGGGGGGTGACATGAAAAGCATTAGACAAAGTTGTAAATGTGGTCAGGAGGTTTTGTGTGAAAGCATTTCAAAAATAATACTCTTTGCTGCGGTGACTAATTTGAGGCTGCCAGCTTCCATTATGGATGTGAGCTGTGAGGACGATGGCCGGCCATGGCGTGTTCTGTGGCCGCTTCTGTTCAATCTGTCATCAACACCCAGGAGACCCCTGTCCTGTCAGCTGTCCTTTCTCCACATACTCCTCCATGTTTTCCCCTCCATTCATCAGGATCGCCTAGCCCAAGCTCAACAACAGAATACATTAGGGACAAAGAAGAGTCCATTGTTGCTCTTATTTCAGAATGTGTTTTGCTCATCTTTCAAGGGTGTGTATTTGCTGAAATTGTCATAAACAATCTGAAATCAGTGACAGAAATACAACATTTGTGCAAAAGCAGCTAAAAAAAACAGCCAGAAGGAATCTGGGATCAGGGGGAGCTCAAGCTTGAAATCCCTGCAGCAGCAGGTTTGTAAACAGTCAGAGCCAGACAGATTACTGTGCGGTTCAATCTAATCCAGGAATGTAAATAAACTAAAACACCACGACAGTCCTTGAGAGACCATTTCAAACACAAAAAAATTCCTGGTGAAGAGAAAGAGCACAAAACAAGTGGGCTTCAAATAAATAATGTGCTCTAGTCATCTTGGAAACCATTACTGCCATCCTGCATACCTGAGATAATCCTGATGGATTAAGATAACAATTTTACGGTTACTTGAGAGACCACATGCATCCAGGTTCATCAACAACCACAAATCTCTTTTTGATTTTCATGTTTCCTAGATTGTCACTAGCTAATGAAAAGCATGATGCTTATACTTTAAACCAGTGGTTTCCAATTAGTCCACCATGTTTTTTTGTTGTTGTTTTTTTCCTCCCTGGTTCAAAAAACTTACGCAGAAATAGTTCAACATCCGGTCTCTATATAACTTGATGATATGCTGAAGAGGTAATTCAGTCATTTGATACAGCAGTGCTGGAGCAGGGGCACATCTAAAACATGATGCAGGGCCCTGATTGGTGTAGGCCAGACTAGGACGCCATTGTTTTAAACATATTTATACCAAATTCTATCATTTTTCTTCTATCTTAGTCAAAGATCAGTTTAGATCTCAAAAACCTGATCAAATTTGGGGCACCACATGGTTCAGTGGTTGAGCAGAGGTTACAATTCTCAACACATGTTTTCCCTTTTTTTCTCTTCCCTTTTTCCTGTCCAGTTACTAATGAATAAAGGCCACTAGAAACCTTTTTAAAAAAAGTTAATTCTAAGCATACGCTAAGTAAAACCGTTACGTAAACATGACAATTTTCACCCCAAAAGAATTTTAAGTTTTGAAGTAGCTAATAACTGCCGCAAATGTGTGGGTGGAAAACAATGCTTGAATTTAAATATAAAATCCTAAGTATTAGATCAGAGTTCTAAAACAGAGTGATGAGTGGGAGAATATACATGATGTTTAATGCCTACTCTCAAAAAAATCCAGGTTGTGACCTTCTTACTCTGAAATCAATAAAAAAAAATAAGACACATTTGCAAAAATGATCCATGGCAGTCATTTTCAGGTAGTAACCAACTCAACATCTCACCTGTCAAAGGACTGAAACTGCACCGACAAAACAGCCTGGGCCTTTGCAGCAGAGTCTGGGAAGGACACTGGCTCAAGTCCAGCCTCCACACCCTCCAACGGGGCGGCAACCAAGCTCTTCAAAATCTCCTTGACATTAATGCCCTTCTTGGACTGACTAATGCTGATGACGGAGGAGGACGATTTGAGCACCTCGACATTAGAGGGTTCAGACAGACTCTCCTGGGACTTCTTCACCTCAGAGGAAAGTGTGGAAATGAGCTCATTCACAGTAGTAACTCCTCCCACTTTATGATCCAGGCCAGACCCATTAAGGATGCTGGCTACCTGCTCATCCACTATCCCCAAGTCTGTGTGGGGTAAAGAGGTTTCTATGTGAAGGTCTTCAGATGGCAAAAAAATCTCCTTACTGCTTGTGAATGACAGTGGTGTTTCTGTAGAAGAGAGACACAAATTAGGGAGTTTCAGGCACTGACATGTATACATAAAATAAATAGCCAAAAAACGTGTCATCGATGCAGTGTACAATCTAATGGTAACAAGAAGTGTATTGCAAAAGTATTGCTGCCTGTTGAACTTTTTTTTTTTTTACAGATGCTGAAGCATTGCAGCAACAAATTTCAAATGCTTTCTTTTTAGGTTTGATTTTCTGAAACTCATTTTATTTCTAAAATAAATAGTACAGGGTTTGTGTTGTGTTGTGAATTTGCGCCCTTTAATCTGATACCCTAAATCCAACCATCTGCATTAGGCATATCACAGCTTGCATATCTTTATCATCGAATTCATAACCACATAATAACTTTGTGTTGGTCTGTATTCTAAACTCCTAATGAAACACTTAGTAGTCTGTAGTTGCAATGTGGAAAAGATCAACTGGCATTCATACATCAGTCAGTAGAATGAGCAGATGTTTACCTGGACTGGTTTAAATTAAAACATATTTATAATGTTAGAAGGGGCCAGATGAAATCAAGATTTAAATTCAAATTTGAATCTGTGGCAAAATCTGAGAATTAATGTCTGCCGTATTGATGAATGATTTTTGTGCTCTTCTGTTTCTGTGAAAAAAGAGAGAAAGAGCAACGTCTTAATAATTAGGACTTATTGTGATAATAGTACAATTTAACTAATGAGAACTGCAAACCTCCAAACGTGTCCAAAACCTAGTTTCACTTATTAATGTTACTGCCTTTGGTTCTATAAACATTGTTATAAGGAATTTGATCCATATTGTTTATCAGTCATCTACAGATGCCCTCCATTCAGCTTGAGCTATTTTGCGAAGGACTCAAATGTCAGTGTTTAGATGAGCATAGTGAGTTGAAACGTACATGAAAAGCTCTCCTACTGTTACTGCAGTGAATGGTAGTGGTTGGATACAAATGCATATCACAGCTTGCATATCTTTATCATCAAATTCATAACCACATAATAACTTTGTGTTGGTCTGTATTCTAAACTCCTAATGAAACACATTGTAGTCTGTGGTTGCAATGTGGAAAAGATCAACCAGCTTTCATACTTTTGCAAGGCACTGTGTTTGTTTAATAAAATGGAAAAAGATGAATTCAGTACCATCTAAATTATTAACAGAAAGAATGCATACGAGAGACAGCTTTACATTCAAAGCCAAAGAGCAAATATTGCATATGTGGAGGGAACCTCTAAGATCTCTTTCCAGAGGCTCTGATTATCTATTGAGATTAACTTGACTTTTTTTATACTGCTCTGTTAACATGATTAATTTTTTCTGCCTACATATATATTTATTTATTGTTAGCATGGGGAACTAATAGATAACATTTTAATACATATTGCAACAAAAAGAACATAAGGTAAAGCTAAAAAAGTTTATCGAGTTCTCCAATTATTTTTGAAGAGTTCCAGAAGCTCCTTGCCGTTTTGATTGTAGTTTATCCTGACCCAGTGGTTGCTAAAATGCAAGGGCAAATATATTAATATTCATCACATGCCCCCTAACGCGGTCAGCAGGGCCTGATTTAGCCTGCAAGTTGACTAGCTTCCTGGTCCATCAGACAATCGTCTGCCACATGCCGTCTAGAAAATTCCCCTATTTTCTGGTGAAATTTATGAAGGCGACAGTGTGCCTTTCTCCTCCCAGCAACCTCTATGATCCCATTCTCCTCTGGTGGATTGCTTGCCTAATGGGCACTGACAGATGGGGCTGAAAATAGCAAGCCTGGCTCCACTGCCCCAAAAACCCACAGCTTTTTCATCTCTTAACTTCTCACTGCTTATCTTCTTTGCGTGGTCTCAGCTCTTTAAATTACACTTACATATTCCCTTTGGCCGCTCTCCCCTACTTCTATTTTCTTTTATTCACTTCACCTTTTATCTCAATGAAAGTTGATAAGGTATGTTCACTCGTACATTTCACAAAACCAATTTCCACTGCTGCAGACATTGTGTTAAATCTTTGAGGGCAGCCAATGATTTCCTTTCATGTGACTTAATGTATGATTTATGACGCCAGGCACTTTCTACCTTTTATTTTAGAGTGGATGTTGATGCCTATTCAAGTTTCTAACTTCAGACTTCAGCACAAGTCAATTTGCTTCCACACTGAATTGTGTGCAGTGCAATTAGCAGAGCTCATGAATAAATCATATAGAGTTGGTGGAACACAGGCAGGGGTATCCCTTTTGTTATAGTGAATGAGCACTCAGCTCCTACAAGCTGGCAACAGAACAAGAGAAAACACTCTGGATACTTAAAATTTTGTTAATCAGGCACAGTCACTTCAAACTAAGATTAGATGAGCAGAAGAATGGATGCAACAAAAGAAAGGAGCGTAGTACCTTTGCTGGTGGGTGAATTGATCTCCTGTCGTACGCTGCGGCCTAACTGACAGTTCATCTTCCCAGGCTCACACTGAGGCTCAAGGATGTCGCGGTATTTGGAAACCATGAGGACAGAGATGAAGTACACCACAGCCAAAGCCAAGAACTGGGCTTGTTTACTGTCATCCTGTGGGAAGACATCACAATAGTTATGTAGCTTTCTATTCAGATAGCTGGATTTTCTTACAAACACAAGAGTACATAAAAATACAAAGCCACAACTTTCCAAAAATAGATTTAACTAAAAACATCCATCTTTGCAGAACAGTTATTCAACATACTAACAAAATATGCCTATTGTTTTCCAGTAAGTAAGACTTACTGCACTAAAAATTCAAGTTTGCCACAATGTGAAAGTATTTACCAAGAAATCAGTTAGTGACAGAAACCAGACAATATTGTGCTTCATCAACCTTGACTGGTCCCCAACCCAGGTCCTCAGGGCTCACTCTACTGCATGTTTCAGCCGTTTCCCCACTGAAGCACAAATGATTGCATTACCTCTTTGGCATGCCTTCAAATGCTGCAGAAGTCTGTTAATCACCCATTCATTTAAGCCAGATGTGTAGCGATAGAGAAACACCTAACACATGCAGGACAGTGGGCCCTGAGGACAAAGCATAAAAGGTGTAAGCTATTTAATAAAAGATTTTGTCCACAAGAAGTGACTGTGGTTTATTTCAGCCATGAACGAGTGAGAGAAAGCAGTTGCAATGTTGCTTAGTCATAAACTTTGTCACAAAAGGCAAGTCTTCAGAACACACAATTTTTTTAGAAGCGAGCAGCAACAAATTTAGCAACTTTTTTTATAGTGTTTTTTTTTTTTTTTTTTTGGTTTTTGGCCAGCAGCAGATGTTTGCCTCATTTTGTCTACATAATTAATTATCATTCATGGCAATAATACTAGAAAACCATTATCAGGAATCCAACAGTTCCGACAAAGAAATTAGATTATGCTAAACTCAAAGCTTCATCAGGTCAAATACTTGCAAAAGCAGAAACCGATGTTTCAAAAAACTGATTGATACGTCTCTAAATTGTGACAAACATTTGCATGTCTTCTGAAAAGGATCAAACCAAAGGAGTCCAACTTCAGTCCTCAAGAGCCAGTGTCATCTATGTTTAAGATGTGGTTTCTTAAACATATTAGCAGACCTTTTCAAGTTCCTACTAATAATAACCCATTTTCTGATTTAGGTGGGTTGAGCTAAAACACGCAGGATGCTGGCTCTTGAGGATTGACTTTGAACACCATTGTGATAGTTTGATCAGGCTCACCACATCACGAAACACAACAGCTCGCAGTCTGTTGATGTCCACATCCTGCAGCAGCCGATCAGGATCTTTGATAGGAGACAGGTTAGTAGGGCCAGCCTCCCCAGACGTCTAAAAAAGAAATTCATCATCACTCAATTTGATATTATTTGAAAAAAGGTTTTCTGGAAACATAAAAAGGTGGATGTGCAAGAACTAAAACCAAAACAAAAACCTCATGGTAAATTTTGAAAATGATCATGAAATATTTAACTAGATGAAGTAACAAAATTTAGATTTGGAATTAATTTTTTCTTTATATCATACCTTGCAGGTAACGGCATTCTGCAAGATTTCCTGGGTCCTGTTGTTGTGTCTCTGTCTAAACTCCAGACAGTTCCTTACAGCCACACAGCAGACTGTACACAAAAGACACACCAAGCACACGAGCATGGTCCTATTTCAGAATCAAATGAAAATTAAATGTTGATAACATGCATGACCTCTTTAAACCTAATCAGTTATCTCTGATGACTATTTGTTCCAGGCTGACGGGAAGGGGAGCAGGGGGAAAATCAGCAGCCAGACTGATTTCACACTAAAGCAGTGATGAGAAATTGTATGTTTGGAAAAAGGACACTGAAGTCTGAAGGCCTATTTTCCGTCCCCTAAACTACAAGTTGGGGACTGCAATAATCAACCAAATGCAAACTTACAAATAGGCACAAACACCAGGATAAAGATGAGACTTTATACAGACAAAAAAAAAAACAGCTGACTCGAGAATGATTTAATTTTGAATGTAGCAATTATTTGCTTTTGTTTGAGTACAATTCACTATCGCTTGATTACATTCACTGAAAAACAGATATACAGAAAGGCAGGGGAAACCTCAGATTCCCACATCTAACAGAAACACAAAAGGCATTTGTGAAGAGAAGATGACTGAACTGCAGATCAGTCTCTCTGCACTCTGGGAATTTAAAAATAAAAACTGCAAAGAAATCCTCTGCATTCTACAATTTACTACACAATTACCAAAGGATCCTTAAATTAATTAGCTCTGCTGATCAAACAGGGGATTTAAAGGGATTAGAGGAATTAATATTATGTGAAGCAAACTCTATTGTATCTTCCAACTCAATTCAATTTCTGATGTACATACATGAATTAATGATACTGTAATTTTCCAACCCTCCTTTGCACTGACATTCAGTCAGCAGGAAACCGTCTCAGGCAAACAGAACCTACCCAGTCGGAGGCACTGGCGCATCAAACCACCAGAGGACATGTTTTTCTCAGCCTCGATCTCGCTGAAGTTCAAGGAGCTCGAAAACACCAAAACGTCCACCATAACCATGAGACGAGACAAGAAAGTGATGGCGGTCTCTGAGGACATGCCCTGCGTCACCTCAATGTTCTCCAACTCAGTCTTGAATGATTAAACAAGAGAATTAAATGTAAAACATTTAGTTGACAAGTTTTCAACCAGTAGTCTTTAACAAAAGCAAGGCTGTAAGTATGGAAATATTTAGTACTGAAATAGAGTAGCTTGTCAATGCATGTCATGGCAAATTAGGAACTACATAGTTCATTGCCATGGTTATGGTGATAGATGGGCTCTCTCAAAGCGGACATAATATTCCAAATAAGACAAACCAGTGGGAATTTAAGACGTTTTTCTAAGAGAAATATCAATAAGGTGTACCATTAAAAGACAGTATTTTAAATGGCATATTTACTGACCTTGATAGTCTAATTGAGTGCCAAAAAAAAGAAAGAAATATTATTAGAATCTATTTTGTCATAAAACATTTTTGCTATTTATGAAATGGGAATGCAAGTAAAACAAAAATGACAAGGTTCTTGAAAGGTAAAAATTATTAAAGCGAACAAGAGTATTTACAATGAATTCAAAATCAGGATGACAACAAGATGATCACAGAACAACTATCTGTGGACATACTGGTGAATTTCAATAGATTGTCAAATCATTTATTGCATAGGCTAATTACACACAGAGTAATATACATGAAATGTTATTTTTTTAATTCATTTTGATCATTATGACAGCTGTTGAAAACCCCAAATTTAGTTTTTTAGAAAATTTGTAAGTTAGCCGAAACAGAAAATGATACATTTTTAATACAAAATAAATGTGTAGTGGCATATACCATAACGGAGAAGCTGACTTGACAGTTGTTCACCCTTCACAAGGAGGGGAAGCTACAGAAATTCATTGCTAAAGACATTGACTGCTCCCAAAGTGTCATGTCCAGACATATTAATGCAAAGCACAGCAGAAGGAAAAAAGATTGGTTGAAAAAGATGTACCAGCAACAGTGATAAGGGTAGCTTTGAGAAAATTGGAAAACAAGTTGATTTATAAGTTTGGGGCAGATTCCAGAGACAATGACTTGAACTAATGTCAGCTCTTCAAAAGCCACAGCACAGAGAGATAGCAGAATATGATTAAACTACTCCTGAACCAGAGACAACTATAGCCAATGAAGAGGCTTGTTTGAGCTTAAGAGAAAAAGACTGGGCTGTTGCTCAGTGGTGGAAAAGTATTTTTTTTAGCTGAACGTAAAATTTGCATTACACTTTTAAATTCAAAGTCCCAAACATTTTACATATGTCACTATGTGTAATATGAATAAAAAACACATTTTGGATTGAAAAAGTACCACTGCATGCACATGCATGTTATTGCTGTAAATGCAAGACAAATACAGAGCAAAGCGGTTGCACTCAAGATCCACTAGATGGCAATATTTCCTTTCCCTTGAGTGGGATACAGATGCACTTACAGAGGGAGAGGTGGCCGCAGAAAGAAGAGGCAAAATCCCTCCACAGGCGATGATTATGTTGTCTACCATTTGGGAGATGAGATGGATGGTGTTGTGGACAAAAATTATGTTTTCATTGCTGTTAACAAAGTCCATGACAGATTTGGTGCAGTGGCTGCAGAGAGACGTGGGCACAAGGTTATTGTCATAACAGTTTTTTTCTTTTGGGAGGGGGGGGGGTTGTATATACAGTATTTAGTCTGAACCATTCTTATCCGAGCAGCAATCGCTACGCAAAAAATCCCCTCCAAACAAATTACAGGATTACCCCTTTGATCATGTTTAAACTCCCTCTACAATTACTTCAGTTCACATAATACACTTAACACACCTTCTCCAGGCATGGACATCACTCTCTAGAGCAAACAGCAGGTCAGTGAGCAGTCTCTGGTGCATGGGTGACCATTTGAACTCTGGAATGCGGAACATTGTAGTGCGGGGACCAGGGCTGAACTGATGTCGCTGTTCCTCTGTTATGGGGACGGCCCTAAAGCCAAGGTCCGCTCGTATGTCCTTTTCCAGCTGAGAGACTGGGCGTCCATGCACACTCTGATGGGAAAGCAATTTATCACCAAAACAAACACAGCCTGGAAGGCACATGCAGTGTAATGCTTGTAGAATGTGAAGGATAGATGGCAATCCAACAGCTCTGATCATGACCACAATCATAAAATAAAGAGCAATTGTCAGATTATTCACCATGAAAAACAAAAACTGACGATTTGAAGTATTTAGTTACGTAGCCTCTTTCTTTTTCACTGGTGCAAAAAAGTATATTATATGCTCAATGAGACTTGTAACATAAGATGAATGAGTCAGCAAACCTGTTTTAGAATCAGAAACAATGAATTCAACATAAGCAATTATGTAACCGGAGAGAGAAAAATGGCCTTAAAAGTGAAAGCTGCGTGTTGCTCACCCACTGTCAGTGACCCAACCAAAAGAAAGAGCCTAACCTCTAAAAAAAGCACAGCGGGGGAAAAAAAAGAGCAAACCCCGAGAAACTGTTGTAGAATAACGTGTTGTCTCTTCCTCCCTTATATTGCCTCGGTTAACTATTCCAGCAACCCAGATTCCTAAGTCTCAAAGGGATGATGCCTTATGTGCACCAGGCCTTCCTGTCCCCATTACATCTACAGTGCAATGAGAAAATGATCTCTGTGGCTCTGTTGATACAGAACAGTGCACTTTGGGCCAAACAGTAACAACCTCCTTTTCATCTTCCTCTTTGACGCAAGGGGTGCTATGTTATTTTTTAAAGTCATTCTTTGTTTCCCTGTGTTTAAGAAGTTGTCGGTCTTATTTGATATGGTGTTGCAAATCCACAAAAAGTGAGGTAAAGGAAATATTAGCTATGTCTACATTTTTCTTTGCAAACAATTACTTTATAAACTAAGAAATGCCTTAAGATTTAGCTTTCCTGTGAATCACTGAACTGTGGTTGTAATACGACTTTTTCTGAGAACTGCTTCACATCTGTGTTGCATAAACTCAACAAACCTTTGACACCTGTGGACAGACATTCCAGCCCAGTACAATTGGACTACATCCTACAATTTTTTCTGCATTTCTTGTTTATTTTTCCTTAGAAAAAAGAAAACGTGTTTGAAGTTACCCAACACAGGTTGTCTACTGCATTAAGATCTAGGGATTGGGAAAACAGCTCCATCACTTTTGACGTGTTTGTCTAATCATGCGACTCTCTTGCTGGTGTTTGGTATTGTCTGTCTTTTAAAACATTCTTTTCAAGTAGTTTAATGTGTTAAAACTGAATCTATAATCTCTGTAGGATCAATTGAACACAACCTCATGAGAAACATCTTCTTAGTTTGATGCCAGAGTCACCATGCTTCATCACAGAAACTACCTACACATAAATAGGACTTGCTTTCATAAGTGCAATAAATGTTGCCCCATTTGCCCCGTGGCCTGTGAAAGTGTTCATTAGCAAACTGTAATTCTATGGAGCTAAATCAGTCTCATAATTCACAAATGCACAGATCAAGATTCACAAATGCACAGAATGAGATCCAGAAATGCACAGGAGGATATCCACAAATGCATAGAACAAGATTCACACTTGCATTTTTGATGCAAACACAAATATATCTTGCTTTAAAAAGAGTGAGCACCCCTGCTCTAAGGTTTACTTGGTGCGAGGTTACCATCAGGTTCCAGTGCATCCCTTAGATGTACCCAAAACCACAGTTATTACGCCTTTTGGTCTTTATGAGTTTTTACGGATGCCCTTCGGTCTTAAAGGCGCAGCGCAGACTTTCCAGCGGCTTATGGATTCGGTCCTGCAGGGTATGCCGTTTTTGTTCGTCGATTTGGACGACATATTGGTGGCTAGTGCCTCTGCGGAAGAACACATGGTGCACCTTCGTCGGCTGTTTGTTAGGCACAGTGAACATGGCCTGTTCGTGATCCCAGCTAGATGCCAGTTTGGACTGCCTTAATTTGAGTTAATCTTGGACTAACTGCTTTTTCATCCCCATCCTGAATCATGTTGTGTGTTTTTTTTTGGCCCATCCATCCTATGGCCCTAACAACTGATGACTCTGATTATGCAGTTGGGGCAGTTTGTGAGCAATGGATGGATGGTGCCTGGCAACCCCTTGCTTTTTTTTTTGCAGAAAACTCCGGGATGCCGAAAAAAGAAATATAGCACCTTTGATAGGGAACTGCTTGCCCTTTTTCTGGCAACACGCCATTTCTGCTTCATGTTGGAGGTTGGGGACTTTACTGTTCTTGTTGACCACAAGCCTCTGACTGTTTTGCTATGGCAAAAGTTTCTGAACCGCGGTTGGCTTGGCAACAACGGCATTTGTCTGCCATTTCAGAGTTCACTACCGACATTCAGCATGTAGCTGGCAAGAATAATCTGGTGGCTTACTGTCTGTCCAGAGCAAAAGTTGGATTTAGGTGTTCTGGTGTAGGGTCACATGTCATCAGCTTCTAGTCATTCTCTCTTGTAAAATAAAATCACTTAAAAATTCATTACTTCTGAAGCACATTGATGCATGTCCTACATCTGCTGAGATTTTTTTCTTTTTTGTGGAGAATACTTTCTGTTTTTAATATGTTAAGCTTCTGATATGGACAATTTCTGTAGATCACCCATCACCATCTACAATAACTCTGTGAAGAATCTGAATAAATGAGCTACAACACCATTTAATTTCCCTTTGTGATTAACAAAGTATTTTTGAATTTGAATTTGAAAGTATTACCGCAACCTTTTTACAGTACTTTTTTTTTTCTACACATTACAGTGTGCACAGTCCGAGTTTTGTCAGTGGACATCAGGGTTATTCCATTATTGTTAAGTAAACTATTTAAGTTTTCTACTATTATCAAATTTACAGTTTTAATACTGATGTGTGTTCCGATATGTCCTCTTCAAGGCAAACTGTCGTATGAAATGGATTAGCTCAATCCAGACTGGGTTCCAACGCTGAATATGGGTCACTGCGAGGGAAACGCCACAACATCGGACCGACATGCGCGACAATTAAAGTGGCGATACAGC
This sequence comes from Girardinus metallicus, assembly GCA_903067095.1. Lineage (NCBI taxonomy): Eukaryota > Metazoa > Chordata > Actinopteri > Cyprinodontiformes > Poeciliidae > Girardinus > Girardinus metallicus. The sequence continues at coordinate 50,939 of CAEGAE010082456.1, read as the reverse complement.
AAGACCATGGAGGATCAACAAGTGGGGGACCAAGTTACTGGGACTGTTAAAAACACAGTAGTGGAGGATATAGAAGGGGAGCAAGTTGGAGAGGCTGAGGAGGAAACCCCAGGAGAGGAGCTCAGCAAGAGGAACATGAACCATTTGTGTTGAAATATGTGTACAGAAGGAAGTGGCTGTTTTCTCTCGTTTGACAATTTCATGTGGTAAACATTCATGAAACGTTTGATTCAAGCACTTCAAGTTTCATGTAAACAGGTGATGAAATGAGTCACATTTTAAGTAAAAATTTTATATTTAAAATATTTCAGGTAATAAACATACATGTAATGAAAGATTATATTTTTGAATAAACATTTTGTGTAATTAAAGTAAACAATTATTTAATCAGACATTTTGCAGTAAACATTTAATGTAACAAACCAGATGAAAGAGCCCATCTTTAAACTTTTAATTTGTAATTAAACATTTCAGAGTAAAATATAAAGACGACAAGTAAATGTTATGAAATAGATAACACTTTCAGTAAATATTTGTTGTATTTAACATATTTCAGGTAAGAAGTGAACATGTAATGAAATAGATCCTGTCCTGGGATTTTATGTAATTGAACCGTTACAGGTAACAAATGTGATGATCATCTGAGGTAATACATTTTATGAACATTTTTTTTTATATTTTTTAAATTATTAAAAAAAAGGAGGTCAAAATGGAATAAAAATGTGTGCCTCATTTATATAGTTTAGTAGAATACTTTCACACGGATTTTGAGTTAATAGGTCACGAGACCTAGAAGCTATTCAAGAAAACATATTTAATATTAAAATTATTTAAAATATTGAATAGGACTTAAATTTTTTATAGAGGATAGTGTGCCTCGTGTAATAGCATGAATTACCATTTTTTGTATCAATTGGTCACAAGGCAAGGCATTTATTTACAGGAGTGTTTGGTTTGGACATTGACGGTCCCTAAGTGAACCTCCGAGCGCTTAAGGAGGTAGCGGTAGAAACAGCTGGCCAGAATTAGCGTTCATAAATCGGATCAACCTTGAGCTAAACGCCCCTTACTCCGCGGAGCGCGAATATCCAATATCCAACTTGAAAACAACTTCACTGCGGTCGGTAACACAATGAAAACGCCGGAATAAAGTTTGTTTTGGTCTGTGGCCTTTAAAGATGGCGCCGAGCGACTCCGCGAGATGTAAACGTCATGCGCAGTGACGTTGGTTCCAAAGCTCTATAGAAAGACGCTAGCCTGACGCTATTAGCATGCAGAAGTGATAGCATAGCTTTCTCATTAAGATCGCTAGTGTTGATAGTTGCACAACTAAATTGCTTAACATCTTAACATTAATAATCATAATATGGGGATAAATAGCTAAATATGTTAAGATAGATATTCCACTTACCGCTCCTCTGTCGCTGCCAGAAGCCAGGCTGAGGTCTAAAATGTCTGTGCTTCGACATGGCTACAGCGCTGTTTGAATGGGTTAATGTGATTAGCTGAAACATAAGGTACCCAACGTGGGGGTCCGTTCATATGATTGACTGAAACAAGGAAGCTATCTGATTGGTTATTGATCATTTATTTTAAAAAAAAAGACACTTGCGTCTCAAAATTCACACACAAATGCAGCGCAACTCACAGGCCAGAAGCAGCTTGTAAATCAATATATATTTGTGTTTGCATCAAAAATACAAGTATGGATCTCTTCCTGTGCATTTGTTAATAATGAGACTGTTTTTCAGTTTGTTTCTTTAAACAGTAGGAGATGACAATACTGCCTACACATAATGTGGAAGAGCAGATAAAGATGTAGTTTTACTTGAGGTGGCAGGAACAAAACAAAGTTCTAAGAGGTAAGCTGCTTAACTTCTGGAAAGTCCTTAAAGTAATCCTTCCAACTGCAGGCTTTATTGGCGTAGTATAACAATCAATTAACCAATCAATTTTAATCAAATTACAATGTTTTTAACATCTTGAATGACCCATTTTACTCCTATTTTCAAAGTTATATAGACCATAATAATGGATTCGGGAAACATTTGTTTTTGTTCATAGCATGAATGACCGCAAATTCCACACAACTATCATTTTAAATATCCCGTTTCAATTAAGTATTGAATAAGAATGAGTCAGCATCATTACTGTTGGGTCTGTTTTTTTTGTGGGAGAAGGGGCATGGGGAATTCTACCCCTATAAGTACATCATTTGCAATGGTTGGTAATGTTCAGCTTCTATCATTTTTCAACAAATCTGTATGTTAGATGTTTTTTGTGTGACTTAAATACAGGACAAGACTAACCTGTGTTGTGGCTGTTGTCTGAATCTTTTTCATCTCCTTGTCTTTGCCATCATCTGACCTTGCAGTCTCAGAGGCGTTGCTCCTTGTCTCTACTGCACCATTTGTCTTATCAGCCAGCAATTCCCCTTCAAATTCTGTTGTACCATCAGAGGTCTGTGGGATTTTGGAAAAGCCTTCAGTTTCAGAGTTCATGTTTTCAAGCACTTTTTTGAGTTCAAACTCCTCCCTTACCAAGATGCTGGGTAAGGAGCTGCCTGTCATGTGAGCCAGAAGGCCAATTTCATCCCTGGATCCAGTGTGACTGGGAAGCTCTGAACTCGGCAGGACCAGAGGTTCAGCTAGTCTCAGATCCGGTAGGAGATTGTCCTCAATGCTGCCCGTTACCTTGCCAAACAGGAAATTGTTACTGTGAGGGATGTCGTCCTTCTCATCATCCAGTGTAATGAGAGGGGCAGCATTCTGGTCATTCATGCTGCCCTTTGGCATCAACATACTGCTGACATTATTGTCAAGCTTCCTTACAGCGGCACAGTAAACATTATCCAACAGAGAATCCACCTCAACCAGAGGCCCGTTCTCAGATACTCCCACTGTCTCAGAAGACAGCTCTGTATCATCCATCTTCACCTCTGTAGCTTCCACCTTTTCAGCTTTGATGTCCACAAGAAGGTCATGAACTGCAACTTTGACCCCATCTAATGTATTCTCAGGTCCCCCGAAGTCTCCCTCAGGCCCCTTCCCTACAGTCAGCAGGTTGCGCGAATCGGCACTCTCATAATCTGCCTCGCTGTCGGGGGTTTGGGAATGGTCATCAATTTCTCCGATCTCAATCACACCTTTGATGTTTGAGGTCTGAGCAGAGAGACCACAGATGGTGCTGACCAAACCCTTCTTCCCTTTCTTTATGTTCTCCTCCTCCTGACGTTGGTACTCTTCATACATCTTTGCTAAATATTCTTTGTGAGCCTCATACGTCACCTGTAGAAAAAATTTAATGAAATACATATAGGATATACTGTAATCTTCGGAGTATTATTTAAATAGTTGGCAGATTACTTAAAAGGTCTGCCTCAGCAGCAGAGGTCAGTGTTTCTCTCTTTTGTGCTGCACTCACCTTAGAGTGGGCTATAGAGAGAGTGTCCACCCACACACGCCATCCTCCCCATTCATACTTGATGGCATGATAAAGCAGAATACGGAATATGTTGTACATCATCTCAGTCATTTTCTGTTCTTCTGAGTTTTTGGGGTTAATGTAGCCGAGAGAAAACATCCAGTCTTGCCATACAGAGCACTGCAACAGACACCTGTAAAATTCATACAGTGAAAACAAAGCTGCTTCATGTAAACTGGATAAAATATTAACAAGTTTATGCCTAGTAAATATTAGATAACACTTTATAAAGCAGTCTTCTGCCATTTGACATGCCAACAAACTTGTCAGCAGAATGTGAGTCTTCATGCCTTAATCTGATATTAGACTATTAAATTAAATTGATTAATTTAGCCCTTTGAACTCCACACCTTCAACATCCTAATACAAGGTTTCGTGAGGCTGAAGTGTAATTCCTCATTTCCTTCATCAACTGAACATCATTTGGCATTTTAGATTAACAAAACAGGCTTCATAATGAAATTTGTTTGAATTTTGTTTCAGTCTATTTCTTTGAATCTATTTTCTTTTTAATGGCACACTACATATCGCTACATAAAAAAGCTCAGTGTCAGCCTTTGTTGATACCTCAGTAGTTACGAACGTTGAATATATTTATTAGATAAATTGCATAAAAGTTTGATAACCAATTAAAAAACTAGTACCAAAAAACAAAAACATGTCTTATCATATTTCCCCTTCATACATGTCATGACTACGGATACTTTCTTCTCTTACAGGGTAATTATATGTAGATTTCATGGATTCTCAGCCTTTTCTCCTGAATTCATTCATTGATCTGTCAAATATTTAATAAAGCAAGTGAGAAAATGGGGTCTAAGTCTACTTGCCGTCTGTTGTCTCGACTGCTGCTGAAGAGTTTGATCATATCTGAAAGGAAGAGCCGCCGAACCTCCATCAATTCTGTGCCGGGGGCGGAGCTCTTCAGTAAATTTGCTACAACCTTCAGAATCACTGAAAAGAAATACATTTAAAAAAAAAATACACACTTTGTTAATTCCAGCAATCAATTAGTGTGGAAGGCAGAGCAACTTGTCATCAAGCAGGCTTACTTGGATTCTGAATCTTGACAGTGGAGTCAGGCTCAGGATGAGGTTTGTGAACTACCTGTGTGCACACCTGCTCTGTCAAAATCTGGTAAGAGAAGCAGTGAAAAGATTTCCATCACACTCAGACAGTTCATAATAATTGAGCATTTATGGGAAAAACAAACAATGCAGTTACCTCATAAAGGGTGTTGTAAGTTGTAACAGACACAGTGTTGGTGTGCAGCATAAGCCTCTCACCCAGAAGAGTAAAAAGGCTGTGTGTGTGCATGATTTCCACCTTCCTTCTGTTAATACACACACACACACACGCACACACCCACACCCGCAGAATGGTGAAGTGGTGTGTTTGGAACTTCCTAAGCCACTCAAATCAGTGAGTGCCATCAGCTTGCCTCCCTGTGCTCATCCACAGGGAGCCAGGCTCTAGAGACAAGTGTCAGGAAAACCGCCTGCTGTCATAAATTGGGTGAATTTTGTCAGAGGTATATAGGATAAAGAAGTTAGCCTGTCACCAGGAGTGGCTCAAGATACCGAGGCATACTACAGGTGAATAGGTTCAACAGTGACAAACTGAATAAGAAATGCTGTCAGCCAGAGATTCTTTGTTCGACTTTTTTTTTTCTTTTACGTTGTAAAGCTTGGAAATTGGGCACTTAGAAAAAGAGCACCTTTTCTTTCAGCTGCATAAATATGGAAATTTGAAATGAGAGCAGACTGATGATGTATTGCCTACTGAACTGTAAAGCACAACTGTTAAAAGAATGAAGAGAAAAAGATAAGCTTTTCTTTTATGAGACACCATAGACAATGTCAATATTTTTCTGACAGAATATATTTCTGGATGAAGATAATTTAGTTACAAACCACTGAAGACTTTGTTCTAAAATTTAATGTAAAAGAAATAGTTTGTATTAATTTCAATGTCTGTACTTTGGAGAGGAGAAAGAAAAAAAGACAAATTTGACCAAAATTTAAAACTATGTAACTTTTGCTCTTTACATGGCTTCCAAAACCAAGTGATATACAGATACAAATGGTATGTTTTGACTTAACCAAGAACAAACACTGATCACTGGCACCCAAACAGTATGATTTACACATATGTCTGCAAAAACAACCTGGAAATAAAATACTGTGGGAAAGAGCTGAGATTTACAAGGTTTTATTTCTGCCTGCAGTAGCATAACTTGGCCTTATGCCTAACCTTATTTCCCATTCAGCATTACCACTCCCTGGCACTCCACTGCTGTGAGCACAGCATCACCATTTATCCTCTCTGCTCACCCTGCAACCTGCATTTAAAACTGTAAGCTGTCCATCCAAAAGAGTTTCTTATTATCTCTCTTGACTTGATGTAGTAACATTTTAGTATTTTTTTTGTTCTTTTTAACTGCATCTTGGACCTCTTTCTATCATACTAATTAATGAGTAAAGTCATGATGTAAAGACTTCACTTCAGGAGACAAACGGGTTCAACTCATGACCACAAATAAATACTCAGATCGTTCTAAAAGAATCCACTTATGCATATTCAAAATTAATTATATGCATCCTAATTGCATCCAAGTCATAGTACAGTAAGTTCAAGTTGAGTTTATAATGCCGGTTGAAATAAGGTTACCTAAGCAAACCTCACAAATTTTAGTCCGACTCTTTGACTTGCTCCTGTTAATCAAACATGTCGGCTGAATGTCGCAGTCTTTGAGTGCAAGAATCACACTTTTTTTTTCAAAATTAGGTAGGACTCTTATCTTTTTCCATCTTCTTTATATTGTTCAGTGCTACAATCACTGAGCCTGTGAAAACCATTTGTGATTGGGTAGAAATTAGGTTGCTACCCACTGCTGTCGTGTTCTGCAATACAAAAGGAAACCGTAAACATGTAGAGATTCTTTAAAAGTTGCTGTTATATTGTCAGACGGAAATCTACTTTATCTACAAAATTTTATCTCAGTTGTGGAGTAAGCAATTAAATGAAAAACAAGTTTTTAAAAAGAAGTCCGATAGGATTTTAAGAGTACTGACTTTGTGTCATTCATAAAATCAAGTATACTTTGACAGGAGAGATTAGGACAGGAGAAAAAGTCATTAAACATCTAGGCTGTGGCCATCTGGTCTATATGGGTGCTACAATCCACCCTATAATGAGTTTGGCATTATTTACCACTAAATCATATAAGTCTGAGATCTGATCTAAAAGTAAGTTGCAATGCAAAACTAAAGCAAGAAAAACATATTGTGGTGAAAAATAATTGATAAGTAAACCTCAAGATTAGATATTCAAAGAAAGTGTAATAAATAACTGGCCTGGGAGTAATCAATAAGCCTGAATGAAAGATTATTGCTACTCCTCCTCCTCGTTAGCCACTATTTTGTAGAATCTGAAGCTATTCAGAAAAGTGGAGCACCCCAATTCGCAAAACTGGCATCAAGTCAGATTTTCACTGATGTTTTTCCCGCCGAAAAAATTTTTTAAGGTCAACTTCATGATACACAACTTTCTAATCTACCCCTGCATACATTTTGATGAAAGCAAGGTTATAAACACTACCGTATACCAATTTCAATTCATTTAAATAATTTATCATAAGAGAAGCAAAATATCCCATTGCTGATCTGGATCATAGCAAATGGAATTGGCTACTTACTTGTGTCCCAAGTGCTTCAGAAAATATCCAAGTACTTTGAGGGATTGTACACGAATATTTTCACTCTTAGAGGCCAAGAGCTTGTAGACTACCCTGGAATAGACACATGATGCAAATTAGCCAAGAAGCATGGTCTTCAGAGAATTAACTGTAGTCCCATTGATGAAGAGGCACTTCGCTGGCTGGCTGACAGCATCTTTCTTTTGGAACAAATTTGCATATGGAAGTCTGGATAAAATCAGTAATCGTTTCTTTTGAAGAAACCAAAGTCATTTTAACATATGTATCTGCAACTTCACAGCTAACACGAGGCAAATTTGATCATTTAATAATGAAATCCCATTGTTTTATGTACTTTTATATCCTGCTGATTATTTTTATTAATTTATTGAACAGACACTAATGTTGTGCAGTGAAGCATGTTGATTTTTGTCATGAAATCACCATCAGTGCCTTAATCGCACACTCCTTACCGTATTCCATTTCTCTGGTCAAAAGCAGGGATCATGGAAGCTGGATGCTCAGACATGAGAGCTACCACCAATTGCAACACATCATGCAGGTTCTCATCCTGTATGCACACCATTATAGAAACACAGAAGAGACAGAAACAGTAAAGAAAACAGGAGTCAAAGAGTGGAAATGCAGTTTGAGAGTCTTTTTATGTAAATGCATCATCCATCTCTCCTGCAGTTGTGAATTTGCCCACAAAATATCCCAGTATGCATGCAGAGTTGCAGAAGCAACATAAGTAGCTAAATAAATTTCTTAAGCTTCTTCAGATGCTTCCAGTTCAGTTGGAAGGTAGAATCCTAATTGTCACCAGTCAGATAATGAACAAAACTCCAAAAATATCTTGCTTGCACTTCACCATCTGGTACTCTGGAAAGATCTTTACGTCATGGCTTTAGCTCCAGAGGTAGGTTGCAGTTTTTATGTTCTGGGCAGGCAAATGCTTTCTTAATCCCCTTATCATTAGAGGTCCTGGGGATTAAGAAAGCCCCTAATCTGTAGAGGTCCAGAAAAATAAGGGAATTGCAGTATTACAACAAGTAGTTTCAGACTCCTTAATCACATCAGCTAATGGAGAATAGTTGGACTTGTGCATTGCAGACAAAAATTGAGTTGCTAGTTAAAACAAACTGCTGATAGAAGAAAAATTCTGAGGAGGATTTGTGACAATGCAGCGAAGGGCAGGAGAGTGGCATAAAATCGCTGAGTGAATTCCCTTGGAGGATAGAAAGAGACGTGTACCTCCTGCATTGTTAGCAAATAGTTGAGGATGCTCTGCAATTCATCCTCCTTCACACCTCGATCCTAAAAGAAAACAAAATAATAATGCATTAAATCATGCAAAAGGGGAAGAAAGCATAAAAGACATGTACACTAATAATCTGACACAAGCGTTTCAGGTGCTGATTATTTTCTTTGTTCAGACGTTTTTTTACAAAGAACATTTTTTGTCGTGAATTCTCACTAAGATTTGAATGGGTTTTTCAGTTGTTTTTTATTCTCCAGTGAAACAGAAAATGAAACGTTTTTGAAATGCATTGTAGTGGAACAAATATCCAAACAGATTGTTTATGCTGGAACAACCTGTTTGGATGCTAGTAATTATGTCAGCCCAAACGCCAGCAGATACTTTTAAGGGTCCAGTTTTTAACAATTCTGGACCGCTGCCTTTGGATTGGCTCATAAGACTGCACTGTAAAGCTTGTGCATACAATTTTGTTGAGTGAATCTGGGTTTTCCACTTAGAATCCCAACTTTCCCAGACTTTACTGACATTCACAATGAGAGAGATAATGTAGCTGCGAGGGCTGTCTGTCTGTCACGTGATCTATCCTATCCTGCTAGCTGGACTCTGGTGTATACAGGCAGCTCTGGTTTAACGGAGGAGGTAGTGCTTTACACTACTCATTAAATTTTAGAACCAGCAACTTTTCTTGTAAGTTCTGTCTGCACACAATTAACTGCAATTATATTAAAATCAGCATGCCAACAGTAAAATACCACTTAAAGAAATCTGGTTGGAAACACCTTCAGTAAGATCTAGTTTATTGAAAACTCTGGCTGCATGGGTTGATTCAAATATAGCTTCAAAAACAAATGACGCTATTGGTTGAGCCCTATTTTTAAAATACATATATCCATTGGGACAAAAACAATCCTGTTGGAGTTAATATATGCAAAAACAGTGCAAAGAGCAAGAACCTCACGTCCTGCTGGAATCCAGACTTATATTGTATTTTTACTTAATATTTAACTTTAAGATATACAAAGATATAAAAAGATCCCCTTTTCAGCACAGCTAACTTCTTAAGGAGCATAACAGTAGACCATTTCAAAGGATAAAGGCAGAATCTCTAGATTTTCTCAGTGCAGTCGTGTAGGGAATCTGATGTATGAAGACAGGTGGGATATACCTTCAGAATGAGTTGTTTGAGGAAGAGAAGCATGAACGCCCGCAGAGAGATTACTTCTTTCTGAGTTGGCCTCGGCCCATCTGTGGTTTGAAAAAAAAAAAAAAAAAAAGAAAGAAGCAAGGATAATAAAAAAAAGCAGATGTCATCTTTCTTCTGCTGTCAATTTTTAAGTCTTGTTTCTGAGTTTTCTTTGAGCATGTGAGAAAATTGACAAACTATGAATGCTCTAAAACCTTGGGCGTATAAGCTTAGGTTTTAACCGATTTCAACAGCAAAATAGTAGTTATTTTTTTACATTTTTCTTTTTTGATAAAAGAGATAAATTTGTAGATTTGCAATGATAAAGGAAAGCTGTAAGGAAAAAAGCTGTAAAGGAAAGGTCATCTGGAATATTCATTCCAAATGTATCCATCATTTCCTGCTGCGTCTAAACTCAGACAGTCTCCCAAGTAACCTTGGCCGCAACATGAGGTCCAGGCTGCCAGTCTAAGGTCACCTTATTCACACATTGCCATCAAACTGGACAGCAACACATTATAACAGCACTGAATTTCTCTGACAACTTGAAATCACTTTGGCAATCTGACGATAACCTCATATTGTAATTTATTTCTCATCTCTTCATAATATAGCCACCAAAATTAACAATATCTGTCTGTCTGTCATGTGACCAGGAATACGTCTTGTGAAAATTGAGAGGAATCTCAGGATACAGTGATTTATCACCATGTCAGAGATCTGTTTGGCACAAGAATCAATGTTTTTTTATATTAGATTTTATTTAAAATTTCCTGGTTTTTAGCCAAGCCTGTTTTTATGTTCACAGAAGCTGCAGCTACATATAGATCAATAAAACCCAAGACTATTCATTAGGACACAACAGAAATCATAATACATAAAATGCACTGACCTTGTTGTGCTAGCAGAACTCCTGCTGTTACACTAAAAGTTTGTCAAAGTTTCACCTGTGTTAACCCATTTGTTGTTTATCCCGTCCAAAAAGCAAAGCACTAGGACAGAGAAAATCCTCAGCCACTACGGCGCTATTATAAAGCACCAGCTGGGTTGAATACAATAACAAGAGGAAGTTCAGAGAAAATTGGTCACTTTGCCCAATGTTACCCCCTTCTTCCCTGCACTGATAAACTCCAACCTCTGCCTTGGCTGAACACATGTTTATTTGAAATGGGAACCGATATAATGGCAGCAGACACCTGACCATCCTGCTACGTCAGCCAGTCAATGTAATCAATGATGAGGCTCCCTTAGGAAGGTGGAGAAAGGTAAGTGCCTCTGCATCCCGACACTGATTAATAGCAGGAGAGAGGAAACGCCACCAAAGGGATAGAGCCGAACATAAAAGGGATAATAAGAACATTATTACCACAGCCACCACATCTAAGTTATTCGCAACCAATTATGCTCACCAACCCTGCACAGCCCTTGTTTCTCATTCACAGACTGCTTTAATTCCTGCGTCCCAAAGGCACAAGAAGAATGAGTTTATTGAAAAACAATTTATGTCCATGTGATTATTGCTGGAATTTTATTGCAGCTTATGAATGGTAATAAAGTCAAGACAATAACATGCGTCCGTTATAGTTGTACACACCTTTCCACATAAAAAGGATTTATTACAGATCAACTCCCTGTGTCCTTGGTAACAGAAATCCTTGTTTTTACATTTGAAGCAGCATTAGCAGGTATTCGGCTGGAGTGTAATGGCACATGCATTTTGTTGACATTTGTGGGTATGAGCTTTTTAGTCACATTGTGATAATATACAGAAAAAAACTCTAGTGCTATTTTAAATCTGCTCAAATCCAGGCCATTTATGAGAGGAATATTACATTCTGGCATTAAAATTTTAAACATTAGCATATGAAGTGACAAAACAAAAAAATTAATCAAAGAGCACAGACAATTCAGAGACTACACACCCACCATTTTCACTGCAGTCTAATATTTGTGAATGTTCTGGTTCCTTAGTCAACTATAGTGATGGTGGACAAAGAAAGATGTATCAAATAGAAGCTTTAGTTTTTTGCCTCATTAGCAGTCATTAACAATTCGGGTGAGTCCTAAGGCATAATAAACACTATACAACTCTTGTCAGCAGTGGACTGCCATACTTTGTTGTTGAAAACACAATTTTTAAAACACATCCTGCATGTAACAGAGAGTCGTTATGGAGTTCTCATGAGCAAATTCTAAGTTCAAACATTGAAGTTCGAGTGTCTCTGCGTCCTAAAAGTTAACCATTTGGAAAATGGCCTATTTTCCAATAGACCCTGCAAAGGGCTAGTCACTAGCTTGACCATTTCCTTCCTGTGTAATTCTCCTTGATTCTAATCTCACTTCACAGCACAATCTGGGCATTCTCCTATTGAGTTGGATTCTCCCGGTAGAATCCTGGCCAATCAGCAAACAGAAGGAGAAGTTGTGAATAATAACATCATTTTTCCTACACTGTTGTAGAATTATAGACTGTCATTAGTTTTGGAAATGGCAGCGAAGGAAGCAAACAGAGCCATTTTGTTCTCCTTTCACCACACAAACTTGCCCATTTGGACTTTGTAATGGACCACAGAACATGACACAATGAAAGGTTTTATTTTCTGAGGAGAAATAGTTAATCATTCCAATGGTGTTTTTAGTTCTGCACAGTGAAGGAGGCTCCACCATGATCTAAGAACCCAAAACGTCTAAAGTCCATTATCTCTGTTAATGATCTGTCCTTTAAATGAGAGACAAAACAAGCTTGAACTGGATGTGCTGACTGGCCAAGAAGCTTTGCTGCCCACCTCATTACACACAATTTGGTAAAAATGAAGCCAGCACAGAAACTGAATAGATAAAAGAGGAAAAAGCTAATATGTTGGCTGTGGATTCAAGTCTCAGTCTAAGAGAAACTGTGCATCTGCCCGACAGCTGGGACAGATTCTGTACTGTAACCGAATGATACATAGCTTTAATATGAGAGCACTTTCTATTAAGTGTGCAAAAAACACAAGAAACTAAAAAGAGGATTTGCCTCGAGATAAAGAACATGTAGTGAGTGAGATCTGTTTTAAATGTTCTCTCTGTGCCCCATAACTCAACACTTCATTATCTACTTGGTTCTCTATTTTTTTTACTTTTGTGTTTGTTTGGTCATTCCTTTGCTCAGAAGGACAGAGAGAAAAAGTGAGCTGCCCAGGCATGCAAAGACAAATTAATCTGGGGAGCCTGAGACTAATGTACATCTTGAATGTGATCCATTTTAAGATGCATCCCCAGCTGTAGTTCCTTTCGCCTTCTTTTAAAATCAGAGGTATAATTTGTCTTCTATTCAAAGGTCTTCATTTGGAGAAGAGAAAATGAAGCTTAATGGACATTTGTGATTAACAAATGGGTACCATAATTTGGGATGGGCAATTTTTACATGTATTTGCAATTAAAAAGAAAATCATCCAAATAAGTGTTGTCATCTTTTAATTCAATAGTGATATACTCTCTTACACAAACTTTTACAGCTTCTCACTTTGTTCTTAGTTTTATTTTAAGGCATGCACATTGTTGAGAAAATACCCTCACTGATGTATTCAGTTATTTACACCAATATAATAAATCCTGGACCATTACTCATGGCTCAAGACAACCCAGAGGTCTTGCTCCATCTCTAGGCTTTACACAAATGACTGATTTCCACTTATAATATTTAATAATGGTAAAAGCAAGGAAACGGCAACATAATATTGGAACATGATATTGGAAAAGACAAGCAATTTCTTTTTTTAAAGTGTACTTCCTTCTATTTTACCAAGGTTGTTTTGGTAAATTGGTCCGATTTGACTGTGACTTATTCACATGTTCTTAAAACACACACTGATAAAATCCAATCACATACTGATAAAGTACAACCCTGTCCAGTTTTTCTATAAAACACTAGTTTTTTCTACTTTACAAACCATTCTTGCATATCATACAGCATAAGTTACAGTGGTGCACTTTTATCAGTGATGTACAAGTAAATTACCTAAAGAGTGGAACTGAATAATTTCCCTTGATCAGCTCTGATCTTCGATACAAATTTTGAAAAACCACAACAATCACCATGTTTTTTTTTTTCAACATGACAATTCTTGCTGTAATTAAATTGGATGAAGATTATAAGAATACACTGTTACATAAATGCTAATGGTCATGTGATTCCTTTGTGTTGTGTTGACTTAAAACTACCGCCTATATCAACAACGTAGTACTTTAATTTAGAAAAAAAAAAAAAAAAACTCAACCTGTCAAAATTGAAAAACAACAGGTCAGACCTACAGGAAAACTGAAATTCTGTATCAGAAAAGAAAAGCCTGGTTGATGCATCTCCACACTGAAAACAATTCAGTAGGTTAAACATCTGACTGGAGAGATGAGAAGTAAAGATGAAGGCCCAGGGGAATCCATAAGTCAAAATAACCCCTGATAAACCAACCATAGGATTAATACAACTATCAGAAGGCAATCCATTATGATCCCATTCTAACAAATCAGAAGAAGAATGAAATTCATAAAAGAATCCGCAATATTCTCCCAGTACTTACTCTCTGGGATTCATTTATCTACCTGCAGTATTAATACAAATGAAAATTACTTGTAGGAACAATTCAAGCAGGGGCATAGAAAAAAAAATCTCTTTTGGATTAACTGACCTTTGATTGTGTGGAGAGTATTACATCAATGCTGTCAAGCTCCAACCTTCAGCACGTAAATTTTATTGGGCCTTGGTGCAGCATAAAGTAGGGTCTCGAAACCAATATAAAACAACCCCTATATTAGAAAGTGGGTAGTTTCTGAAAAGAATAATGGATAGCAAAAAGGAAATGACAGTTCAAGGACACTTTCTTTTCCTTTACAGCCCGCTTGGTGATGTGCTGTTTCACAGACTTAGTGTGCCAGTCAGTAGACTGGGCAACGTTTCATAGACTTAACACCCACAGCAAGCACCTTACTGGGATGTCAATAGATGATATAGTGTGTCTGCCTAAACTGCCGTCTATCGGCCACAGTCCCAACAGCTGACAGACAAACCTTTCTGTGTGGACATGAGTCATTTAAAAAGTGGTGGAGCTGCTTCAATTTCTGTCGTCACTTTGATAACAGGCTTGGGACCGTATATAATACTAGTTATTGGTTCACTCCCAGTTATTTCCTTTCTAAAATTCTAAGCGTAGTTTAGATTCATCCTAAAATAAATGAGAAGCCTACAACAACCCGTATAAAATCAAATTATGGTTATTGCAAAAGAAGAAAAAAAAACAAAAAACTAATTCAACATCCAGATGAATAAAATATGCTCACCTAATCCCTTTGGAGTAATGCCACTGCTGTCTGCGGGATTGGAGGCCCAGTAGTAGTATTTCAGCATATGCATGAGCTGAAGGACTGTACCAACCCGACGGATTGTGTTGTAGATGGTAGCTGTGCCAATGAACTCAGCAGAAAGATATGTGTATAATGAAAGCTGAACCTGGAATGAGAAAAACAAATATATATATTTATATTACCAATAGCACAGTGAAATAATCTTTAAAGACACATAACAGTTTCATCAACTAGATGAGGAGTGGAAATTAACAGGTGGCAAAAACCCCAAACTGGAAGCAGAGCGAAGAGATAAACCTGAAGTCGAAGTGCATAGTGAATCTAAAACATGGATTTTGAAATGGAAGTGGAAAAGTACGTTTCAATTCATGTTTTTGATGAGAACAGTCAGTCAAATTTTTTGTCATCAATGTCGGCGGGTGCTTTTGCAGTCTTGGTTTTTATGTACCCAACTTTTTCAGACATTTCCTACATGCTTTGACAACCGATGATTTAGAGCATTTTTCTGTTATTTATTGCTGTCTACTGCTATGAAATGTAGTTATGCGATTCTGAAAACCAGATTTTTCTTGCTCAGAAAAAATTGACAACATTGGACTTTAGGACCATTACTGGTATGATTTCAAATGATTTTAGCTGTAGGAAAGATACTCCAAAGAAACACCATATCTAGGTTAGTTCCTAAATTCCCTTATGAGTAGTAGAGTACGCAAACTTTAGCTATTTTATATGCTGTGTGACATTTTAAAACACAAACTTTAGAAAGGTGCCCTTACAAAAAGGAAGGACATTTGTGACTATTCTTTTGTTGCAATAAAGCTTCTTTGTGATAAATGTTACAATAAACTTCTCCATCAACTCTCCTGGATGCTATCTCCAAAAGTTTCCACATCCTTCCTATAGTTGGCCTCATTAAAGCTAAGAACGACATGGAGTTGAGATTTTATGGACTGGTGCCAGCAGAGCCATCTGTAGATTAATTTCATGGCTGTTTAGCTTTTATACATTTGACATAACTGTGCAATGTATGCTATTTTTTATTATTTTTATTATTAAAAATTTGGAGTTGTAACTGTGTGCTTCCCATTTGCCTGTTACTTTGCTTCTAATACACTGTGTTCCCCAGCTGTGGATGATGATATTCTACTCCATTCAATGTTCAGGCTGAATGGCTGGGATTAAAATAGCTATCTTAGTTAAATACAAAAAGATGATTTCCTGAAAAATAATAAACTGGGAAACGACAGAAACAAAATCCAGTGGATTTTTAGCCAGGAAAAATTCCCGCATTACAAACTTTCACCTTCAGACCAGGGTCCATCCAAAAAGCCCTTTCTCTTTATCTTGGCCATTTTCAGAGCAGATTTCAACCCACTTTTTGTCTGATTTGGCCCTGGTTCTTATACTGGAAATACGGAGAAAAAAAGAAAACACCCCCCAAAAAATCATTCTAGTTCCTAAAGGATTCCTGCAGTGGAAATTCACCTTTGGATAAACAGAAAGAAATGCAGTCATAAAATACAATTTATTCACAAAATAATGTCAGGAGTCCCCTGCTTTAATGCAAGTCACACAGCTTGCAGCAAGCTATAAGTTGATAGCAGAAAGGGACAGGTAAGTGAATTTTATCACTTTGGCCACCTAGGAAAGTGCACCTGAGCAGTTGGCCTCAGAGATGCTCAAAGTGCTCCTACTCCTTTCATTACCAAGCTGTTTCTCTCATTTTTCATCCATCCTTTCTGATCGCTCCATTTTGAAGTGTCACTGGCATGCCTCTGGGCAGTTTGGTATTCTTTCATACTTCTATTTATATATTTGTGTGTGCTGCCTACCAATGAAAAAAAACAAAAAAAAAAAAACACACGCACATTTTCCACACACACTCTACTTCTTTAGTACGTCTGATTTCATTTTATGGGTAATTATTTAAATGTAGCATTGGAAAAACTCCAAAACGTTTAAAAAATGTATTTGAGACCAGTGAAATTGGAGCATAACGGCAACATTTCAATGTTCCATGCAATTTAAAAATGTGTCGCATGGGAACAAAACAGTTTAAAGTGTCCAATTTAGGACACACCACCATTTTGAGAGGAATGTACACAACTTGTAATTGGGGGGGGGGAACAAAACAGAAAAAAAACATTCTTCCTCCTGCTGCGAATTGGCGTAACACCTTTTGTTGTGTTAGTTGTGTATTTGGTTTAATAGCTTTCATTTAGATACTGAGAACAAGCTACGGTTAATTTTTACTTGTTCTTTTGTTCCTACATTTAAATATTTATTCTCATTTGCATGTATTTCACCAGCAGTTTTACACATTGCCTGCTGCCATTGAAAGCTCCCCTAGGTTGTCACAAAGAAAATGTCTACTTGACATCCTGCTTCCACAAAAGAACATTTGATCCACCCAAATTTGTCTTCACATTTTTACAAAGGCAGTGGTGACAAACAGTCGAGTTTGAATCTCTGGTTGTGCATCTTGCCGTTTGCGGTAGCTCACCTTGGCTGGGGTGTAGATCCAAATGGCTGCATTAAACAAGATGTGATCACAGAGCTGTTTCAGCAGTGGCGCTCCATGTGGCAGACCGTCGAGATACTTTGCAAAGGAGAGGAACTGCTCTAAAACAGCCCTGCTGATGTGTGCACGAGAAGACTGAAAAAACAGAGCCACAAAATCACAATAAAAAACACATTCACAATGGCATTTTAATATGGTCACTGCATTTTGAAAATCTATTTAGTTGTAAATTAACATTTAAATAAACTTGACCTATAAGACTATTATAGTTGATCTGGAAACAAATTAAACTCATAATATGCAATATAATTTATAAACTTGCACATGCTGAATTTTCTCTTTAATGCACTGGTAACAGTTAACCCATTTACTGGTTAAATGGGTTTAAGAAAAGCCAGTTTCAGAACTTCTTAAATGTTCCATCATACCATTTTCACAGTTTAAAGTTGTTTTGAAGAGATGGCAGAGAAAATGTCAGCATGACCAGAGTTTTCTCCACCTGTGTGGAGCAAAGCATGGCAGTGTCTTCCCCCCTCACCTGTTGCTGCACACTACTAATCACCTGGCTGTGAGAAGGTTTTTCCTTTTCTTGCAAGAAAGACAAATTCACCCAAAAGAATGACAAACTATTTTTTTTCTTGGACTCAAGTTTATCATACTGTGAGACTCTCAGACCAACTCATACCTGGTAGAACACAAAATTTATCAATGCTTTCAGGGTAAATAATGGAGGTTTCTTGGTCACAATATAAATAAAAAAAAAATCTGGTCTCAGGTCTTAAATATTGCCAGCATACCACCAATTCATTATAACATTGGTGAGAAATCGATCTACTCAGCTTTTTTACCTCACTATTATATAATAAAACAAAATAAGGATATAATGGACACTGTTACAGGCAATTCTGCATGTGACAAGTGCCATTACAACTCAGGCCTGGTGCTTATTGTCATTCCAGGTGGGGACTTTGTGAAAGGAGGGAAGAAAGAAAAATGAAGGCCAAAGAAGGAGGGAAGTTGTGGCATAAACAGATCATGAACAGATGGTGCGATATGTGAAAGTGTGAAACCTGGCAGCGGGAGGGAAGGAAGAAAAAAACGACAGCTCTCAGGTGCCGACTATGCCTGGCTGTTAGTTTACAGCATCTGAAGCCAGCAGGCAGGCAAGTCACTGAGTGACAAAGTGGAGTCATATCTCAGTGCTCTGAAAGAGACAGCACTCTGGGGATGCAGACTGCTAGATCTGAATCACAAAATGGGTAAATAAAGACTGATGCAGGAAGTGGGGGACATGTTCCTCTGTTCGGTTCAAAGAAACGTACAGGACTTTGCCACAGGCAATGGAAGATTAGACTACTGACAGGGCTTTGAGAGTACAGACAAAACACTGTGCACCTTGATAGAACAAGACGCAGACAAGACACAACGTACCTGGACAACGAGAGACAGCAAATGGGGTGTTCACTGGAAACTCGCAGTCTGTTGGTCTATATTAAATCTCATATCGTTCAAACATTTAAATGAAAGCAAATGTGCAAAAAGAGATTTTTAAAGCTGATGCAAGACTTTTTAAATTGGAACTTGATATGAATTTATGAGAAATAGAGGATCTCAATAAATAAGGAATGTAATGTAAAGGTAACAGTAATTGAACTCAAAAACTGAAACATGTATATATTAAAAGCGGTTCACGTTTTCCAATATTTGTTAATTTCGGCTTATTCTTTCACTGTTTAAATCAAGTTTTCTTTTTAATCTACATAAGACTCTATAATGTACATATATTTAATAAAAAGAATAATCATTTTAAAATATGTCCATAAGTATTCAAACCCTTTTCTGTTACACAGAGATATCAAATACATATTTTAAGTTTATTTCCTTTTTACTTTGTGACTTGCAGAAACTGCTATCTGAAAATGAGTCTCTCAGAAGTTTTAACATTACAAAATATTTTTAATAAATGTGGACTTTCTAGAAGAAAGGAAGTTCATGCAATGAAAGCATTTGTTACTTGGTCATGGCTTCTTTTGGATGAATTGCTGCATCAGTGCATTTATGATGAAGACAATCAAAATCTGGATTTTGATTGTCCAATCAAAATCCAAATTTTGGATTGGATTTTGCTAATGCTAATCAAGCTAATCAAGCTTCACAATAGTTGCAATCAAGATTGTGGCTCTTTATGTAGTGTATGCACACTTTTCTACCTCACCTTTTCCTTCCACTTAACTTTCCAGTGCTATGTTTGGATGTGACACCTTAAACAGACAGCTTTTTTGTTTTACTCCCTTTGTGAGAGTCAAAGGCTGTTTAGGAGACAACTGTCAAATCATCAGTCTGAAGCAGTGTGGCTTGTCTAAAAATCTAATTGGTCTAATATTCAAATTTCATGAGGACGATCACGTTGAATTTTAATCAGTTGTAAATCTTAATAACCAAAATTAGAAGAAATTTCTTCATTTGTTAAAGTCTGCTCACTATACAAGTTCCACTTTTTCAATTGAATGGTTGAGATAAATTCACTTTTCATTAACATTTTAATTTAATGATATAGACCCTTAATGGGTTTGTCAGTGAAACTTTGATGAGATTGGCTCCATACCTTCTCTAGCATGTACCCAATAACTAAAAAGCCCTTTCCTCCCAGCATCTGCTCCTGCATGGCCACAGAACTCTTCAGCAGCTCAACCAAAAAGGCTAGGAGAGTGGCACTGCAAAAAAAAAAAAAAATAGAGAGAAGTAAAGAAAAGCTAAAAACTCATCGGCTTTCACAATACTTCTTAGCAGGAATTAAATCTAACAGTCATATAGAAAATTAGATTGTTGTAGTAGTTCCATTTGCATTGTTGTGGTGGTAAAAATAGCAAAAGGATAATAAATTAAGACCTGCAGCATGAAAACAGTGCAGCCAAGGGAAAACAACAAGGTCATTTTCAGAAGATGTCAGCAATCAGCTGGGGAATCAAGCCCAGCCTTTTATCCCTCTTAAATTCAGAAAAGAAAGTTGGGGTTTTGTTTGAGTCCTCTAGGGAGCAAAGGGTGTTCTTTGAGGTGAACTCTAGCAGATTGTGTATGTGTTCATATGGGAGTGGGGGTTCAAAGGACCAAGGCATTGCAGTGAAGAAAATGTTTCTTTGTTGTACAGCTTTTCTGCTGAAGCCTTTTGGCTGAAAGACAGTGGTGCTCGGTGACACTTCTTAATCGGCTTTCCCGCACATCCTCCAATGGTTTCCACTCCAGCTCAACAAAAACAAGGCCACAATCACCCCTGCACAGACTTGCCCATATAGTGTGCACACAGTATGCATACTCATCCAGTCTATCTCGCATGTTGGTGCATAGTCAGTTCAAAGTTCCTTTTTCTCCATTAATTCAACTTTGCTATTACAGACAAAGTAAAGTAAAAATAGAAATGTGTGACAATCAACTTTGTGCTTCCTTGGTTCAGATAATTAACAAGCAACCAGCTTTCTTCCAGTGTGGTAAAACACAGCTGACTGATGTGTTTTCACTCCTGCTTTGCATTCAGGTTGACAACAAGAAGTATCATAGAAAATTATTATTAAAAGGATATTTTAAAAATCACTATCTGTGCATGCTGTTGGGAACAGCAAACCCTCAGGCCAAATAGGAAGTTAATTGCTGAAAAAGCTTTGAACTCCAATGCCCAGCAGGCTTTAGAGGGACTATGTCTCAAAGCAACGACAAAGTGCCGTGTTTGGTAGGGGTGCGCACTGTGAACCAAAGAGGAACCCACGCTGGCGAGAGAAGAGGGACGGAGAGCAGAGAGGAGTGGAGTCTTTGGAGGCAAAGAGCTTTGGGGATCAGGGATTTGTGCTCCTATGTGGCCACTCCTGCATCCATCCATGTCATTACACTACTGCAGTATTAAAGCAGAGCTAAGAATCCAAGCAGCACACAACCGCAAAGCTTTGGGAAGACAAGCTCAGGATAAGAGGAATGAGAATAGAGACAATAATGAAAAATGGACTACAGCTTTATAAACTCTATTACAGGATTCAGACTAATAAAACTTCTTTAACAGATTACTTGCTCAATTGCCTTGGTTTATAGGTACTGAGAGCAATATTTACTGTGTGCTATGCATTATATGACTTCCCTTTTTCATACGCCTAAGCACAACAACTTACTGGTTAGATGTAGGAAAGGTTACTTTTTTGGTGAAAACAAAGACTTTCAACATTAATGCAACATCTTGCCAGCATGAAATCAAGAACTTCTTAAATTCCAACTGTACACTATTAAGGACAACAGTATACAAATGATTATATCAGACATTAAAGCTGATTACAAGTTTTTGCAACTCAGTTGCAAACCAGCCAGGAAGCCCTTACTGGTCAGACTTTTAAGTCTAAATGGGGCTTAACATCTACTGCATTGCAATAAGTCTAACAGCTACTTAATGCTTAATCTTGGAGGGACATATTTAAATATTTTTCTTACAAATCAACATACATGAGATACTCCTAGTCCTACTTTAATCAATTTAATAATTTAGATGCAAATAATTTATTGCATCTATTTTCCTTGTAAAGACCCAGAACTGAGCTGTTCAGACAGCTGAACAAACTATTCCTAGAGTGAAACCTAGTCCCATTAACAAATCCAAACAGAGAGCTTTGTCACCTGCTATAGTGTCATGTATTTAACACCTACTGCATCAAACAAGGTTGTGCTTTGATTGGCAACAACATATTCACCTACCAGACTGTAGTTTCCACCTGGCTGTCCTTCGACTGATGAAAGTCCAACTGAGCAAAAAGTGGAAAGAGTACCTGGATGCCACCAACAGAGTGGATGGCACTGTGGATGGAGTGTGTAACTGTGGCTTTCACATCCTGTGAGGATAAAAGTAAAACAGAAACAAATACTATGTTTGGTACAATATCTGCGAATAGACAAAGTCAGAATTAAAAAAATAAAAACAACATTCATGTTGACTGACTAAAAAAGAAAAAAAAAAAAAAACATAAATGAATTCATCATTGCCTCAGGAGGTATGTACAGATTAAGAGTAATGCATTTGACCTGAAGCATAAGGGCGTGCGGTGAGTGCACAAAGATAGAGGCGTTTTCACGAGGCGAGGACTCCAGGCAAAGCTGTGCGTCGGTGGCTTTGGCGTTGTAGGTGAAGGCGATGGAGCCTGCCAATTTACCGTCGTATAACACCTGCTTGTGATGCTCTGCTAAGTGGATATCACTCTCCGACGTGAACTTAAACGTACTCTGCAAAAAAAAAACAAAAAAAAAAACAAGAGCAAATCAGGGAATTAGGAGATAAAAAGAAAACATGGGACAAAATGTAAAGTTATTTTCTGCACAAGCCCCTTATCATTTTCTCTGTGGTGCTATCTTAATTATAACTTGATGAAAAAAAAATTATTTGAGAATGAACTGATTAAAGTTGTGTGAAAAAGGCAACATTTTGAAAATGCAATTTCTACACTGATTAGAACTGTCTCTTTTAATTTTTATCAATCTTTATTAGTGTAATCAGCCACAAAATGCAACACAATTTACCATTTCAGTGACGCAAACCATTCTTGGCACAATTAAATGGAAAACAGCAAAATAGCGTAAAGAAACTGTGTAAGGTGCAACATTTCATGACTTCACGTTAATGACATTATCTTCTGCAAAAAAAAGAAAAATTGAATGTAATCTCACTGGTATATATTCTAAAAACACATACACTGATTACATTAACATGTATTTTACAAAAACAAAGTACTTTTTGCTCTTCTATGTTGCTTAATATTGGCTCTCTTTCCCTTTTTGCTCCCTGGAGGAACATCACAGGGTGTTCTGCAACTTCTACAACAGAGAGTAATGATGAGGAGGAACACAGCCTGACCAAATGGATTAAGGTTCCTTTGAAATCTTAAATAATTGTTTACTTGTTTTAATTTAACTAGACCATTTACGCCAAACTTTTCTTGAATTGTATCCAACAAAGCACTGTTGCTGTGAATTATCATGTGCTCACTCTGAAATGGCTGCCAACTGAACATGTGAGCATTTTCACTCTCCTACTAGTACTGAATGGGTCATTTAGGGTTTAAATATACTTGCGCAAAAGAAGTAAATTAAGGGTTATCAGATATGATTGAAAACATAATCAAATAAAACCTGGCAGTGTGCAATTAAGTTCTGAATTACTGTCATTTCACAACCTGACAATTAGAGGGAAAAACTACAAAAGTTAAATCAAGTCATTTGTCCTTTTTAGAGAAAAATACTTTTTTCCCCATCAAACTTCTGGTTAATTTATGATGCCACTTTTAATTTTCCCTACAGTACAAGTGGGGGATTTCCCTTCTTTAATATTTCACATTTGCCCATTGCCATATTACCTTCTGCTGTCTCAAGACACTTTGATCACCTCATGAAAGCACGAGTCCAACTAGTTAATGGTTCAATAGGAGATTTGATATAATTAACATAGCAAATTGCTTATCAATGACAGAGTAGTCTTAATTTACGCAATCAATTATTTGTTGACAGATGAGCTAAAATAATCTGTCAAAGCTGTGAGAATGGACTATGCTTAATACTTAAATCAATTCCTCTAATCAGTAGAGCTGAATTAGTAATGAATGCGAGAAATGTTTTCCATCTTTCTCAGAATTATGGGCAGCAAGCATGTGGTGATAAGAGAGAGATAGAGCTCTGCGGCGAGGAAACAACCATATGGTCCCAGTAGATTTGTAGAAAAAGCTTCTTAGAGCATCCTGCACCTGCCTAAAATGCATCAAAATCTGTTATTTTTAGCTGAAGTAAAAACATAGAGAGGGCTACTGGCTGAGACTGTTAGTACTTCAATAGAGGTCCATTTTCCCAGGATTTTAACCACTGGTTGTACTTTGATTTGGCATGAACTATACAAAGTATACACAAAAACTAATGACCTTTCATGTCAAGCTAATAAGAAGAAACACCTATGCATATTTTGGGAACACCCTGTATAAAACAGAAGTAGGCACTTAACCAAGAACAACTGTGGTGACTAGTTATTACCTCTGAAGTTGGAGCGTGGATCTGAAAACCCAATTTAAGCATGCCCCAGAGTCAAATCTGAAAACCAGCGGGAGATTCTAAGGGGCATGTTCAGAGACAAACTAAATTATTTGCATTTTATGCATGCTATATGAATCTGATTTTCAACATTGGTTGAACAGTTCTATGCGTTCATACAATTTAATGAAACATGAATCATGAGAAATGCAAATAACAGTTTGATACTGCAGCTGTGCTCAGTGACAAGTTAAGTCTAAGGAATAAAAGCTAACTAGTTACTAGCAAAAGACTTTAAAATGATTAATTTGCTATTTGTACTATTTCAAACAAAGTTGTTGTTCATTTAATGTGTATTAATGTGAAACATCTACTTGCATTAATGTAGCAATGTATGCATCACCTAGAACTACATCCCTGCACATATTTCTCCAGTAAAGAACATCAAAAATAATAAGGATGAACTACAACTTCTGCTACACCACTTCTTACTTTGTTTCTAAAAAAAATATACATATACATGTTCTCCTCATTTGCTATGATCAAGTCCACACAAGAGCTAGTATGCATCTCATCATGTAGTCTCTAACATCCTTGGGTAGTTTTTTACTCATGAAGCCCAAGTGACCAAAAATAACAAGCTCCAGTGCCTCCACTTCTGTGCGGGCACTGCCGCAGTGTGAAAATAAAGATCGCATGGGTTTTGACTATAAAACCTTGTGCCATGACAGCATCATTCCACAGGCCAGCCAGTCATATAAAAGAATAAGGGCACAGTTCTCCCTTTTGCTCTAAGAGCAAAAGGCCATCCATGAGCAAGGACGAGCACTTGAAAAGGTTCAGAACACGAGCATTTTCTATGGTCTGAGTGTAAGAAAAACTTTTAAAAAATGTATGCTTTCAGTACTGCAATGTATATTCAAAAAGACATCATTACCAGTCCCAGTGTAGGTGGCTTAATGAACTCCCTAATTAGGAATAAGACAATACAATTACTCCCATACCAGCAAAAACTAGGTCAATACTTGCAGATGTAAAGTGTTTTAGGCTCTTTAGATGTAAGTAGATTCAGCCTCCCACAGAACCATTAGAGACGCATCAGATCAGTATCATAATCACTTAAGAATAAAGCAAATTGAACTGTAAACATAGAAACTAAAGTAAAAATAAACAACATTCAGCTTCCAGAACAGGAACTCCTGCAAAGGATAATAAATCTGGTCAATCAGATTGATTTAAAGATTTTTTTTTTTTTTTCTGTATTGATTATTTTTTGTTTTTAACTTCTGGTGTCATGGCTGTTCTGTATCTGCACTAGGGTTATAGATTACACCTTCTGATCCGTAGCCTACTTTGACGTTGCATTTCATTTTCCTGAAAGGAGAAACGGGGCTGTGCAAGTCGGTCTCTTCTAGGGCACTTTGTAGTGCATTCTGCAGAGCAGCGCTGGCACAAATTCAGAGGGCTAATCTGCCTATTGTAGCCCACATATGGCAACAGAGATAGAGGGTAAGGACAGAAATAACCAAGTGCATCATTTGAAAACATGTAAAGTCATGGCTTAATTGCTTTGACGAGTCCAATCAATGATTAATACTTAGTGTGCAGTAAATCTGCCAGTGGAAACTTATGATGGATTGAGAACTTACAAGTAAAGATGTCTTTTAAAGTGTCGGTCATGGTACAATATTTATTTTTATTGCACCATGTAGATCAGCAGTGTCAAACTCTTTGGCATATATTAAAAATCAAAATGTTCTTTAAGGGTCGGTTGTGCCAAAATGTATTTATAAAACCCATTAAATTGTTAATAAATTAAGAAACAGCTGTTTGCTTGTGCTTCTAAATTAAATATTGAACATATTTTCACACTGATCAGTATCTCCAAGATTTTGCAATCAAGCTCACAGATTTTGTGGTGCTAATTTAGAAATATTTGTAATAAAGTTTTACGATATTTACACTCATGTATGAGGATTAATGTGACATCCAGTAGCGCTGAGGCAGCAGTCATTTAAACCCAATGTTTTGGACCCATTTTGAGAAAACTTTGCAGCAAAATCAAAAGAAATGTGGGAATTTGTTAATTTTGTGTGAATTTTGCAGATTTGTGAAAAACTGGAGGGACTTATTGATGTAATTTGGAGCCTAGAGGGCCACATAAAACGCTACTGCGGGCCGGATTTAGTCCTCAGGCCTTGAGTTCGATGTGTGATGTAGATAATTTAAAACTCAAAAATTACAAAAAAAAAAAAAAAAAAAAAATGTTTTCACCTAATTTCTTAGCAGAGCTTTTTGAAAAAATATATTCTATGAAAACTGCAGCAACATATCGTAAGAAATATTTTCAAGCATGCTTCTGTCAATTTTAGTACATATATTCTCAACATTTTGTCTTTAAATTATCAGTACATTTCTCAGGATGTTCTACATCCTTGGAACAAACGCAAAAACACACCTGTAAATGCTCATAATGAAATGCACAGAAGCCTTCCAGGACAAAATCAAATCTAGCAAGCGGAATTTTAAAAAGAACTTGTAGATTATTTTGTAGACAGGTTTTTGAACTTCACTGCCACAAATCATAACATGCAAGAAAATGGTGACCCTCTGAAGCAATAATCTATATGTTCAGAAAAGCTAAAGAAGTTACAGTTGCATTCAAACCACTGAATAAGCAAGGGAAAGCGTGTCAAAGATCAAACACAGATGAGGTAAGCAGAGATTTAAAAAAAAATATATACTCCCACATCAGTGTAGAGGGTTCTTTCCAAATACTCAGCCAAACTGTGGACATACAGCAATAAATGTGTGCTGTAATCTCCTGCATTAGCACATATCCCAGCAGCTCTTAATTAAAACAGAAAGGATTCCTGACAGCTGGACAACTTCCCAATTATAGCAACCCACTAGGCTAGATTTATTATATTCTCCATTACTTATCAGAGCTCCATCACTTACAGGTAATTTTCTTTATGGACCCCGGTCATCATTTAAGAATTTTGAACAATTGCCTCATTCTCTCTCTAGTAATAGTGTGTAGTTCAAACACTGCTTGGTTTTACATTATTTGGCTGAAAGTCATATTTTTGAAAAAAAGAAACTATACATCTTTGAAACTAGATTTCACCAACTCAACTCTTAATAGACAACATTTTGAGGAACTTCCTGATTTTTCCATCAAAGGATTCATATTTAAGTCATCTGTGCAAATGTTGTATTGATTTAACAAATAACTGTAACATTTTCCTTTAGTATTAACAATACAAAAGGAAAATGTAGTGCAGGCCTCTTCATTCAGGAAGCCGTTTTAAATAGACTAGGGAAAAAAGGATGATCCCATTAGTGAAAGGAAAGCCTACATGCCTATAATCCAATTTTGTAAAGATATAGAATGAACTAAAGAACATTGTTTTTGCTAAAGAGTCTATTTTTGCTTTTGTAACAAGTTGGAAATTCAGCGTCAAAAAATCCCCTCTGATATAAACTGTGTGAGACATTATGTGTTTGGAGACGGTTTTGCAGGGCCTTTTATTGACTTTTTGTGAAAGGCCCTGAGTGTAAGTATTGAGTTTGAAGAATTGCAATTCTCCAAATATCAGGGGTAAAAAAATGAGAGTGTAAAGAGAAGAAGTAACAATCTTGGCAGACATTTAAAAACAAATAAAACAACTTTGAATTACACATCATATTAAACAAGCTAAAACTGTCATAGTGTAAAAAATATTTGCACCTCCTTTTACGGCAAGTCAAAGTTTCTCTATTCACATTTATGATTTGATGCTTTTTAGGCAGCAATGCTGCAGCTGATAAAAGTTGGCTCAGGACTCAGTCGCTTTACCGAGTTCCTGCAGCTTTCCCCCAGCGTGCCATGCTATTATTCCCAAGGAATAGGTAATTTATGCAGCCGTTTATCTGGCAGGAAAGCAGGACATAAGGCAAGGAACTATGGGCCAGCGCTTCTCATTGATTACACAAATGGATGGATGATTCAGACTGCTTATATGTAATCTAATTTAGTCACCCATAAGCACATACCTTATAGCCCGGTCCTAGCTGATGAATTGCAAAAATCTGTGCCGGATTGAGAGCTTCACTGAATACGTAGACAGCTCCTAGCTGCCCACAGAACACTCTGTTTGCATCGGCTGTTTCTGAAGACCCGAGGAAGCACTTATCATAGCTCTGAAAGTAGGAAATGTAAAGGAAAGGGCATTTAGGAGCATTTTCAAATGGATTATTACATAAAGAAAGAAAATTGTAGCAATTTAGGAAAAAAAACAGCAACCACATTAATGATCACAGCATAGTTCAAAATATGTAGACTATTTTACAATTAGGATTTATGTCTACACTGTAGCCAGTTTGCTTTGTTTCATCTTAACATGTGTAACCAGGAATGCTTACAACATTCCATCAAAATGAAACCACTAAAACTAGTTTTTTCTTTCCTGTAGAAATAAATGAAAGGTAACACAAATTATACTTAGACACAAGTACAAAGACTGCATTTAAAAAGTA
This sequence comes from Girardinus metallicus, assembly GCA_903067095.1. Lineage (NCBI taxonomy): Eukaryota > Metazoa > Chordata > Actinopteri > Cyprinodontiformes > Poeciliidae > Girardinus > Girardinus metallicus. The sequence continues at coordinate 21,895 of CAEGAE010082456.1, read as the reverse complement.
TAAGTGCAACAAATGTAGAAATATAGGTGATCAAATTAGTCCAAATTAGTCAAAACGTACCTCATTAATGGTAAATGGAAATGGTAAATGGACTGAACTTATATAGCGCTTTTTCCGATCATTTCTGACCACTCAAAGCGCTTTACACTATAGTCATTCACCCATTCGCTCACACAAACGCTCACACATTCATACACCGATACGCAGATCGGTATATCTGCGTATCACCATATTCAGAAGTCAACTCAGATTTGTGGACTATATAAATACTTAAAGCCTAGTAAACATGGTATACGTAGTAAAATGTCTAGAAAAGTATAAAAAATTAGAAAGGAAAATCTTGAATTTAGCCCTCCGTTACTCAGTTTAAATAGCTGTATACTCTGTTACCAGCACATAAAAAATATCGTGCTTCACGGAATAATTATGACTCATTATTTTTTACACTCAATTGAAAAATATCTAAATTACAAAACAGAGATCTGCAATAAGTGGAGCAGAATATTTCCTGAACTGAAAAAGTTCAGGAAAAAGTGTGAATGCATACCAATAGTTTAAAACACACATTTCAACAAAACACTTCATTCCTTCTTCTGCAAAAAAGTAATACATTTTTAAACCAGTCTGAAAAAAAAATACTTGCGTTACTGCAAGTTCTTTGGGGCCTTCATGTTTAAAAATCCACCATCTTCAACATTAAAATCTGCCTAATTACATGATAACTGGATGGAAAGTAGACCATGTCATCTTGCTGAGGGACTTAAAATGAGCTTTTCATAATGAGAATGACTGGCAATGCAAAACATCAATGTGTAAGTCCCTGTCAACCATGTGTTAAAATCTGTCCCGAGTAAGGAGTACTTACATCATTTGTGTTGACGTGCCATGCCATGTCGCCATAAGAAACGAGCTGTCCGTTTACGTAGCATCTGATTTCACTGTTCCTCCAGCGGCTGTAGATGTGAACTATGCTGATCATATACCACTGGAGGTGGAGAGTGAGTCAGATTGAAAGGAAATGAGCTCCAGAGGTGTTCATTTTCAAAAACCACATCAACCTTTCTCATTTTTCCTTTGCACATTTGAAATAATACAGCAGAAAGGGATCCTTAGATTCCATCTTTAGGAAAGAAACTGCAGGATGACTCTGAACCTTGATTTCTTTAGGCTTAAGCCATTATTTTAGCTTTGTATAGAGCTCCTCAGTATATTAAATTGCTGTCATCGGGGAAATGTCAGTATGCAGAATATAGCGATTACAAAAGACCGCTTGGATGTCAAGGGATGTTTGTTAATGCTCTGAGTGCAAATGGCCAGTTGAATGGACTTTCACTGACGTCACGACACAAACATGCGAAAGATTTCAGATGAGAAATGTTTGAATTTTAAGTGGGAAATTTGTGCTGAAGAAAAACAAGAGGAAAAGTGAGAAAAATGTGGATTAATCACACATTTCAATGCAGAAAGTTGTAATTGCAATGTTCAACAATATGTTGCCTTCTTCCCCACGCAGCTCTAGTTAAAAAAAAGAAAGAAAAACAGAAAAAAAATAAATACTTTGGATGCTCAGAATGTGAAGAATATTTATTTGTTTTGAAAAAACAATAAAGACAAAATAAATCTATGAACTTCACAATTTAGGTGTGAATGAAAACAAAATTCAGTAGTTATTGACTTTGAAAAATAGTATTTTAATACTTAGGGATTGTTGGCTTCTTCACGCTAAAAGACTTTCTTTGTACTACTTCCTAAGGAAACCTAAATTGTACTTACTTACTGCATTAGAAGTGAATAGATGGTAAAACCATGCAACTCTTTTGTGATCCAGATTCAGCTATTTATTGGTTCGACTGAAGAAAGGAGCTGTCTACGCATAAAGGTAAAATTGTGTTGAAGAAGATTCATGGTTGAGCAGAAAGGTGAAGGCTGTCTGGAGATCATTTAGAAACGCACTTATTCACTAATGTCTGAACCCAAAAATCAATTAAAAAGTTAATTAATGCACTTTATCTTTGAACAGCTTCAACAATACAATACCTACACTGTGACTCCTGGAATGAGGCAAATAGCTTTCCTCGAGTGTTATGTGAAGCCTCTAATTGTTTCACATGTGTCAGGTGAGCTTTTCTGCTCCACAGGGACAGTTACACCACCGAAACACACCAAAATAAATTAGGTTTGGTTCTCTAATCCACATTTGCATGTGTAAGACTCCTGAGTTTTAAACAATTCAGGTGATAAATAAACTGGTACTAATTTTAAAAAAAAAAGACAAATTGAGGATAAGTGATAATAAATGTAGCAAAAACTGCTGGGTTAAAACAACCAACATGATATGCTTAAAATGCTGGGGAGGTTTTCCTTTCCCTTTTCGTTTTTACATATTTAAAATTTAAATTGAAGTCCCCAAATGTTTACTCCTACTGCTATTAGATTTGTTAATACAAAATACAGTCATGACTAATATTTTGACATTCCTGATAATGAGGTGAATGAAGCATTTAAATAAATGTGTTTTATTGCAATGCCATAATGTCAAAGTGGAGAATTTCACCTTAAAAAAGTGTCCCTCAAGAACAAGTGGTGCCATTGTAACAAAGTACCTTCTGTTTTTACAGAATAAACAGGCATACAGTATCACAGATACTCCGATAGTTAACACTGGGCGCAAAGTGCTGTCCCAATTATTCATTCTGTTTCATGTCAAACCAAACAGAGCGGGTCTGTTACCGAAAAGCTCAATTCTTGTTTCTTCTGACCAAAGAACTAATTTGCAATTAATGTCTCAGGAGGGTTTTGATATTTTTAATACATTTTGTCCACTCACTCTTTGTCTTCATTTTGTTTTTGTTTTTATTGACAAAAGAGCAGATATATAGAACAGATAGAGATATACAGTAGATATAGTAGAACATTAAACCTTTCCATTGTCATCTCTTCCAAACTCGGTTGGCATGTACTTATTAGTACTGTGGAAAATTTAGATGTAGTAGTTTAGTTTATTTTTGCTCAAGATTTCTTAGGATTCTCCCAAAACATGCAACAGTGGACAGGGATACTATTTTTTTGGGGGGAAATTTGTTTAATAAATTGCATCCTACAAATGATTCATAACTTTTTCTTTAGAAATGACAACAGATAGTTTGCATGTTTTGTATGGTAATGTTGATGGTTTGATTGTTGTGATTAAATTCAATTGATTGAAGTTATGGGTATATATAATTATAGACTTAACTGGTAATAGTGACTGATTGTAGTGGACAGTTTGTGATAGCAAGAATCTACTGTTTGTTGCTGCCCTACAACCTTGAGCTTTAGAAACTTATCTCCTCCAGTGCTCTGCTTACAATGTTTCTGCAATTATGTTTCCTCTAAATTGTGTTTAGAGGAAACATAATTATAGGATCTTTTCCAGGCTATTGGGTAAAAGAAATAAGCCTCAGTGTCATATGAAATTTACACAAAAAACAAACAAAAAATCAGAAATTAAGAAATTAGAAGATTCCAGAAACAGATTAAAGAAATAAAGCATAAATTAAAAAATGTTATTGTTACATGTGTTAAAAAGCTTAAATGTCAATAAGCTTTTCAACCAATTTGTAGTTGAAAACAGTGTTTATTATTCTCTAAAGAATAAATGCACCCAAATTAAAGGTTGGATTCTTTATTAATTTTTTACTCTGAAACTATGCTACTGTAATAAAGAACGTATCTATTTCAAAGTTAATACTCAAATAAGCATCAAAACAAACATACCTTCCTGGGCTGAAAGTCATACTTCACACAGTGCTGGAAGCCTTTCCCTTTAGACTTCAGTGATGTGACAATCAAACAATTCCCAACAAAATGCGCAGAATAGCCAATGCCTTTGCTGGTGCGAAAGCTGCAAGAAAACATTTCAAAACTTATTTTATGCTCAAAAATAATTTTAATCCAATGTAAACCATTTGAAATCTAAGAAGAAGCTTAGACAAAATTATAAGTTACACTTTTTGTCATTCACTGTGTTCTTTTTGTCAAAATGTGCATTACAGTGCAGAGTTGCGTTTTGAGACTTAGTAGACTGTTGTCTATTTGAAATCAAGCACAAAGCAAACAATAGTTGAAATCTGGTATTAGAACCGTTTTAAAATTAAGAATTTATAAGAATTTCTGAGGGATTTTGGGGTTTTCTGCTAAAACCATATTATGATTATTTTAAAATGTGACTGTGTGTCACTTCCTGGAGTTAAATTGTGATTTTTTTGTACTTTGAAGTATGCATAGAAATGCCAGGTTTTATTATACAGTGTTAAGTATATACATAAAAAGTTGATTCAAAGAGAAAGCAATTTGAAAAAGAAACTTAAAGGCAGTTCTTAAGCTTTTTAGGAGAACTGATATAAAGCTAAAAATAAACATCAGAAAAGAGTAATGAAATTAAGATGTATTCAAATTTTGCATGCATCTGAATTATGTGATGATAATTATGGTTGTAGCAATATTTTGTCTAATCTTTTCAATCATACATCACCAGACTGGAAATGCAAACTGCATATAAAAACAAACAGTGTACAGGCCACTCTGTGCAAATGCAAACAGCTTCCTTTTGCACATCTTTAATTCTGCTGACACATGCTAAATTTACTTTCACACTCTTATGGCTTAAAGCTACTATGCACAGCTCAAATACCCATTGTAATGATCAAGAAACAAAGAGAGCCATCCTCAAAGGCATGCAAACACAGCTGTGTTTCGTACATAAAGACATATGGATTTCCACACCTTTCTATCACAGAGCCTTGAAACTCTGTGATAGCTCGGTCCGACTCTAAAGATGCAATTATTTTTTTGGTTATTTACAAGCCTGGTGCTGAGCTGCAAAGCACTCAGAGCAATGCATAAACAGGATTAGCTTGGCAGATCTAACTCTTTTGTGACTGTCAGTGTAGAATAGAAGGCACATATGAAAACCTTTGCTAGTGCAAAGCTCCATGTCTTCTTCCCGTTTTGATTTGCCACATCAGAGAAACAGAGATCTACTAAGGCGAAGCGTTTATTTCAGTAAAACACTTAGATCCCCAAACGCCGATGACAGCCAAGAGGTGATAAGGACCAAAGTGACTATTATCTCTGCCTAATCAGTCTTCTCTGTCAGACAGTAGAATCTTTCCACCTTTTCTGTCCACTCTGATTCTCTTACTCGCTATCATAAATTACACTCTTTGACTTTAATTAAAGGCTCTTCTACAAATAAAGAGAAAAAGCCAGACAGTGCAGCAATTTTGGATCATTGATTTTTACAATAATTACCTAAATCTTCAGCAGAAGCTGGTATGTGAGCGCTTTGTGGCAATTATTCACATCTAAATGATTGCATCCGCAGTGTCTCTAAGCCCTCAGTAATCCAGCTGCAGTACTTAATTTCTACATCAGAATTTGTGGTATTATCTGGGAAAAACAAGGCCATTTTCCTAAAGACATTGTAAAAATGTTGTACATGTGCGTGTGACAAATAACGTCTAAAACTATTTTAACCTTGAAATACAATATTCAGTCATAAACTGGTTAGATTAGACAATGAGTGTTAGTCACAGAGCATCAGACAGAATAAGGCTTTGGCAATAAAGCTGCTGTTAGCTTCATAAGCCTCTGCAGGAGGAAGTACAACAGCAAAATTACTAAGATGAAATAAAAAGCACAAGTGTGTGTTGGTGTGCTCTTACCAGTAGAGATATGGTTTGTCCTTGTCCACATTGATATTATTCAGAGGATCCATTCTGAACCAAGTGTTAAATGTAAACCCGCTCTGATAAGGCCACTTAGCAATGGGAGGTAAAGCAATTGCCTAGAAGAAACATGATAAAAAAAACATCATGAAGTCGCCAAGAAAGCTATTTAAAGTCCTTTGGTGTTCTTCCATACCAAGCTATTGAGAATATATATTTTTGCAACAGTAACACTCTAGAAAGACTTGGGTAAATATAAACAAGCCTCTGCAGGAGAAAATACAAAAGTATTGAGGCACTTTAAAATAAAACGAAGTGTCAAATTTCAAATCCAGGTGTAAAAAAAAAGCAAAAAACGGTATAATGGTAAGAACACATTGTTCAAGATAATTTTGTTTTTTCAGGAAATAACTTCTCAATTTAAAAAATACAGAATGACCTCACCAGTGCTGTAGAGATAATGTAATCAAATCATTCAGATGTTTAATGCAATTTAAATTCAATTGCAAAACATTAATCCCAGAGGGAAATTATATAAATGAATACATACTGCAGCCAAGTTTTAGTCTGTTAAAATAACCGCAGCACTGTAGCTTGACAAAAAAAAACTTTGCTGCTAATCTTTAAGATTTTCAGGAGTGTCATAAAACAGATTCTTAATATTTTTAATCTACTTATTTTTTTAGGTCAAACACAAAAGCAAAAAGCAAGAGAAATGAAATGGCTAATATTCAACTTTCTAATAGTTTAACTGATAGTTTCATGGCTGCCATATTTAGCTTTTTATCATTGAGGCACAATAATACTTCTGCACACCCTAAGTTGCTAAAATACTTTTAACAAACATTTTTCAAAAGACAACATGTAATGAAATTATACAATGATGATGCTTACTGCTGCGCTGCGACCAGGAAAGTTGAAGAAGATGTCCGGACCATGTCTCTGCGGCATCTGATTTAACACCGACAGCATTTTGATTGCATGCTTTGGCTGTATGTGTGTCAAAAAAGAGAATTACAACTTTTATTGTAACAGATTATACCAGATGACAGGAAATTTAACTGACCCCCGACAAAACAAGACAGATTCATCAAGCCCTTCAGTTGTCGTGTCACTTACCCAAAGTCCACCTTCTCCTCGGAGCATGCTGAACAGCAACTTCAGTTCCTTCACTGTGATGCTGTAGCTGGCCAATACACCCAACATATCCACCAGTAAGTCTTGCAAAAGACATTGCAAGCAGACACACAAACAAAAGGAAAATCATCAAAAATGCAGTTGAATTTTAAAGATACAACTAATCCACCTTGGACAGGAGATCCTCAAGGGGACGTGCTAATGCTGCTCATCCTGAGAGATGGCTCCTCTTTAATTTGCTTTTAGACTTTGTCAGATAAATTAAATTACATAAAACACAAAACCTATCAGCAAAAATCACACACAGTGCCTCTATCTATGTGATAAACTCCCTAATTAAAAGTTAAAGTAACATTGCAGGGGAAGTCTAGTTTTATTTCGGATCTTAGACACATTTCAACTAACACAAAAAAGCAATTTCCATTCATTTCACAGAGGATTAAGAAAGTATTCACAGCTCTTCCTTTTTCCCACATTTTGATACGTTACAGTCTTATTCCCAGTTGTATTAAATTAGTCTCTTCTACACATAAATACCCCATTATGACGATGTGGACAATTTGGGGGGAAATGTTTGCAAATTTATTTTAAACTGAAAACCAATTAATCACCTGCTGCTCCACATTTGGCAGCAATTCCTGCGTCAAGTCTTTTTGAATATGATGCCACAAGTTTAGGACATATAGCTTTAGGCTATTATTCTTTGCAGTACTTTTCCAACTTTGGATGGGAGACGTCTGTGCAGCGTAATTTTCAGATCTCTTCAGAAATGTTCAATCAGATTCAAGTCTGGACTCTGGCTTGGTCATTCCAGGACATTTACAGAGTGGCTCTGAAGCTGCTATATTGAGAACTTGGCCATGGACTTTGGGTCATTTTTCTGCTGAACTGTTGGCCCATTCTGAGGTCTGGAGCAGCTTTTCATCCTGTACATAGCAGCATTCATCTTTTCCTCTATCCTGACTAATCTGCCAGTTCCTGCTGCTGCAGGACATCGCCTAAGCATGATGCTGCCACTACCATGTTTCACCTCAGGGATAGTATTGACCTGGTGATGAGCCCTGTCTGGCATCTTCCAAACATGACACCTGGGATTTAAACCAGAGTTCTTGGTCACTTGCATGACTAAAGTCCTTCTCCCCCGTTGCTCCATTTAGATGGCTGGTCAGGTCTAGGAAAAGTCTAGGTGCTTCCAAATATTATTTATTTACCAATGATGGAGACCACTGACCTCACTGGGACATTTGAAGCAGCAGAAATATTTCTACCTCAAGACGGTCTCTGAGGTGCACAGACAATTCCTTTGATTTCATGCTTGGTGAATGACCTCTGACCTGTACGGTCAACTGTATATAGACAGGTGTGTGTCCTTTCAAATTGAGTCCAATCAACTAAATTTAAAACAGTTGAACTCAATTCGGCCAGTAGAAACATCTCAAAGATGATCACTGGAAACAACTCAATTCTGAGATTCATTGCAAAGGGCTTTAGAGGTAACTGACTGAGTGCCCTGCACTGTGTGTCTTTTTATTGTAGGGCCAATAAAAAGACACACAAAAAGTCTTTCATGCGAGTAAAATCTTAGTTTTTCCAAGATTATGAAAGCTTTATTTTTCCATTGTCAAAAATAGCAAACCTTATCTGCCTGTCATGAAGTTTGTGAATACATTATTGTAAACACATAAGCACACTTTCATCCTGGTAAAGTGTGGATGCTTATTTGTGCAAATGCTAAGACAATCCTATCCTGACTAACTTGTCATTTCTGCATCTGTCCAATTATATATTTTTCTTAAAAATCAACAGCCATTCATACCCATCAAGGGACAAAATCTCACAATGTAGCAGCTCTTAGAGACTTGTTTTTATTTTGACAACAAGCTGAATGAAGCACCGAATGAGAGAGTAATCTGAAATCGGTAATTCTGACAGCATTAGCATGTCTTTTGAAAATCTAAACCGTATTTTGCCATCATCCTTGCTGAAAATTTGCTCTGATTCAGGCTAAAAAACTGTTATTTTCATTACAACTGAAATTTTGTATGCCTTCCTCTTTTAGCAATCCCAGAGTACAAATAAGGTGAATCTTTGTCAATAAGGAGACACATACCAAGATGTGTCGTGGAGATGAATTCCTCAGAAAAATAATTGGAGATGGCTGTTTCAACATAAACAGATCAGTGGCAGCTGCAAATGATGGACAGTGGGACCAGTTACTGTTAATTTAGCCAAATCAGATTTTACTATGAATGTTCGGAGGATGCTGGCAGGGCTGTGAATAAATAAGTCAGCTTTGTTAGGATTTGGACTTAAAGCCCAGAAGGCTTGTATTTCCTCAATACAACACTTTTTTTTTAGGAAGCCTCTGTATAAACATCAAGATGAGGATAGTTTCTCAAATAAGGATCTAAATTTAAGTGGCATCCTGTCAGTGGTATTCAGTAGTCTTGCTCATTTTAATGTGGTGGATAAGTGCTGAAGACCTGTCCTCCAAGAACCACTTGTGATCCCTAATTGATGTGTAAAATGAAGTAAGTGATAAAAATACTGATTAAAAATAAACTATGTAAATTGAACCGAATAAGGTCCTCCTGTAACACATTTTCCTAGTTTACTTTTATTCCACTGCTTCAATTTTCCAGCCTCTAAAGGTTACACTGCTGTATTCTTTTACTTTATTGTAATTTCAGGAAAACAACAATTCTCCCTCATTTCTGAACAACGAACAATATAGATGGAAATCAGATTTTCCATTAAATTCTATGGGGCCACATTATTTGCATTTTGAAAAAAAAGATTGATTTGCAAATGATTTTGCCGACTGAGTGAAGACAGCTTAACTCATATAGTAACCAGGCATTAAACTGACAATTAGCTCAAAATTTGCATTTAAAACAGGACAGCTCAAATTATATGTCTACTCATATCATCATCATACCTGCAATCATGTCATCCACTGAGCTCATTTTGAGCAGCACCTGTTGGATGAGCCCCACTTCAGTGCTCGTCTGCAGATTTCGAACACTTTTTCGAAGAATGGCAGTGAACATGCTCCAGATCTCAGCCTGGCAGGTGACATCACAGTGTTCCAACAGCTCCACCATGCAGCCAATGCTCTCAGCATCCTGAATAATGAAGTTTGTCTCCAGGTCAAACTCTCCCCCCACCAACTACAAGAGAGAGAAACAGAAAATGTCCCAGTGGAAAGCATTTTTATAGAAGCCACAAGCAGGTTTTTTATTTATATTCTGTCACGCTTATGTAATGCTTGGAATTAATGCAATTTGAATTGTAATGAACTTAAGATATATTTTTGTTTGATCCAGCTATAATCCTTTTTGACCTGGATCTTCCTAACGGAATATAATTAACTAATAGCATACTTCTGCCTAGCATGTTTCAGATCGCTGCTCTGATGGTAAATAGCTCTCAAAAGATGCAAGTGAGGTTTATCTTCAGACACACTGATTATAATGAGAATTTAAGCATCCATGACAATAAAACTGCCTGGTTTTTAATAAAAAGGCGAGAAATAGACACATTACTGCTTCTGCCCCCCACCACCACCACCAATTTAAATTACAAATGAAAATCACTTTAAAGAAAGTAAAAAACAACAATCAATAGTGCTCTTCTTCAAGACCAAATAGCATGAAATTAGCTCTCTAAAGAAGTGCACTGTGTACATGAAAGCATACTGAAAACAACTCGCTGGTGGGCATCAAAGCAAAGAGGCAGCAAATGGCCCTGGAACCACTGCACCCACTGCACATTACTGTGACTGACAGGTAATAGTAAGGTGAAAGCAAAGAGCAGAGAGAAATACTCAGAGAGTAGACTACTGCAGGAAAAGCTGTGCTTTGCCTTAACTTTGTCATGAGATCTTTATGTTGATGCCATAGAGTGGAGATAGTCAAGCGCTTAGTTTCCTTCATTGTTTCCTCTGCTCCTAAATTTACAGCTGCTGTTATTACAAGTCTTCTTTCAATTATTCAATGTCATCTAGTAAGACTGTTTGCCATAAAGATCAATCTACTACTGATACTATGTATACAGATAACAACAATATCAAAAATTTTAATGACAAATACTTTAAATAAACAAACATTTCTTTTCTAAACTCTTCAAAAGAAAGCTAAAATACACGCAATTCTTGACACACTGTGGGAAGCAGCCAATGTGGGAGCATCATTTATTTTCCAGATCATACACAGCTCTACATTACAATGTCACCAGGTAGCTACCAACCCATTCAGGGATTTACCAGATGTATAGAGAAAATCAATGCATGGATGTGTTGTAATTTTCTGCAGCTGAATAAAAACAAAAATGAAGTCATTACTTTTGGACCAAAAGAGGAATGATCAAGAGCCAGCACATAGCATCAGCTTTTGCTGGTCAGACTTGAAATCTGGGCGTAGTGATGAACTTGACCTGAACCTTCAGAGAAGTACAAAGACAATTATAAAGCTGGCCTTCTCTCTCCTAAAGAACATTTCCAGGATCAAAGCACTAATGTGCCTACAACACCTTGAGAAATTTGTTAATGTGTTTGTCTGTAGTCGAATTGATTACCACAACAGTGTCTTCACAGATGTTCCAAAAAAGTGAATCATACAGCTGCAGCTGATCCAGAACTCTCCTGCTTATGATATTATAAAAGCCAGGAAAATGGAGCACACCACTCCTTTTCTAAAGTTCTTACACTGAAATACGTTTCTTAGATAATAAATTATTGAATGACTTGGCACCAAAATACGCTCAGGATGTTTTATCCACTCTAGAAGTGGCCATGTGTGCATTTGAGTCTCTTTGGCATTGTTTGCATTGAGGCCACACGCAACCACTGATTGCACCACTGCGTTTGTTTTGTTAAAATTGCAGTTTTGTTCTAGAAGAATGGTAGTGTGAGAACATTTTAAACTATTTTGAACAATTAATTAAATTATATATGTGCATTCTGCATCTCTATGATTTAATATTATCTCTAAATTATCTCTAAAATCAGTGAACCCAGTGTTGATTAATAACTATGCCTTCGAGCATCTTCACAACATTTTCAGAAAAAAGGCTTTTGTGGAACATTTATAGCTCACATGCGCAGGCCTCGAGTTGCATCCATTTACATCGGCTTTTAAATTGCATTGTTTGAAGCACATAGTGACTCAATGCTACAAAAGGCTTTCTGTAAAGCAGCACTGTGGTGGTCTAACTAGAGGTGGAAGTATGCAACATACAAAAGTATTAATACAAAGAAAAGCTTGCCTCACAGTGTACTCTCTACATTGATTGAACATTGAGGCATGAATCAAGCTTCAGAGGTATTCTAATAGGGTTTTATTTTTCTTGTGTTTGTGTCCATTGTTGATTAATCTAAAGGTGCTCTGCTGCGTTGAAATACTGTGGGATTCATTTTAGTGTTACAAGCACATTTAATTTGTAATCAATGCTTCATTTTTTTCCTCTTTTGGTGCCTTAGTTGAATTTTTTTATTTAAGAAAATGAAATGTCAGTCTTGATCTGATGGGGTTCAAACAGAGTCCTACTTCGTTTTAAAATGATACCAGTAAGTTGATGGTCAGCCTTTCTGGATGGTTTCTTGAATATGATCAGGAAAACATGCAGTCACAAGTGATAAACAATGCTGTACTAAGTTGTAAAATCAAGTCAAGAATCCAAAAAAAAGCATATTTGAACTGGATCATGAATTTATAAAAAGTTTCCTCAAATTTGTTACAACTGCTCTATCAATTGTTAAGAAAAGATGCACGTAATTCATAACTGGGCATAAGCTGAAAAGTTCGTAGATGACATAATCCACTTATTTTCATCTACCCTGACCTGTCACCAGCTTCTCGCAAACGGAATAATTTAATCTTTTTCAGATCAGTGAATGCATCATACTTACATGTTAAAGGGGTGTACAAACCCCAACACAATTTAGCATGTTATTTTCAGTACCAGCGAGGAGTCTAAAAATGATATCTGAGAAAGATACAAAAAAGGTACAATGAGCCATTTAAAAGGAAAACTGTATATCCTATAGATGCATGTAAGCAGTTCATTCAGGCTACCATGACAGAAGTAGATTTGGGACCGTGCTTTGCCAAATCTTACATCACTAAGTGCAATACAAAGCATCAGTGGTGTAAAGCATGCCACTGCTGGATTCTATAGCAGTGGAGAGGTGTTCTTATCCACCTCTGGGTTTTTATCAGACTCTGGGTCTGGCAGTTGTTAGGACAACAGCTTTTTTCCGACTCCATTGTGCCAAGTGTAACAATGGACAAAGGTGAATTATGATGTGGAGCCATTTTTTTTTTCTTTCAGGAGGAAAACTAACTAATGCTTGGCCCCATAGTTTCAGGGAAAGATGCTCTTAAAGAGGACTTATTATGCTAAATTAATTTTGCACATTTTTGTGTTTTTATTTGGGCCTCTACTGCTTCTAGAAAATATCCAAATGCTTAAAAAAAACCTCACATTCATTTACTGGAAGTAATATTTTTTGGTGTCTGGAAAACTAGCCATCACAAAAATCCCCCCATTATTAAGCCACAATCGCCTCCTTACCCTAACATCCCCAGCCAAGCCTGGCCTGTCACAGATTTACCACCCTATGCACTGTGCAATGGCTGCTAGTGTAAGCAAGTGTTTGTTATTGACTTTTTCAGTAACCATAATGATTGTGGAGGAGATGCAATTTTTTCTGATTTTGAGTCTGACTCGGAGTCAAAGATGTACCATTGTGCAATTACCCATCTGTTTGCAGCCATTTTCATGTGCATAAAATGCTGAGTTGTGAGGGTGTGGCCAGCAGCAGCTTATTTGTATTTACAATGACAAGAAGCCCTAAAGCAAAAATAGGCAAACAGTGAGTGAGTAATGTCTCACACACCTCTGTACCTACTATAGACAATTAATGACCGCTCACATGCAGAGCTTGAAAACAATATTTGAATATTAATTATCATTCCTCATTTGCTAAAAATGGGCTAAAGTTGGTATCACTAGAACAAATCTACAAAACGCAGAGATCAGATAATGACCAGAGATCTTTGATTTCTCACTGTCATGTTAAAACATGATAAAACATTTCCCAGTATTTACAAAATGCTAAAGAAAACCTCTGAAAAGCTTCGTACTATTAAAATGCTACAGAAAGTTTTGCTTATGCTAAAAAGACAATTTACTTAACGTCTCCCTCTAAGTGTCAGAAACAAAACTTTTATACTTCTTAATAGACAAGCTTCTTTCTATCTCTACGGCAGCAAAGTGGCATAATGTTCCATCAGAGCACTTATACCCCAGAATACAGGCCTAAATGTGATTTTCAGATTTTTCAGATGAACAAAGGCTTAGAGGTATGAAACTCTCTCTCTTAAAGATCAAGTTTGCACTTTGGGTTTTAAAAAAGCAGATATCCATCTTCATGAGTAGTTAAGATAAAAAGAATCCTTCACTGAAACATATTTAAATTTTGTCAGAGCCCATTATTCATCTCAGTCGATACCATTTTACTAGAGCAAGATTATTAAGTCTCAATTAAATTTGTTTATTCCCCCGAAGAAAGAGCACAATTATGTGTTATTGCCATGGGATAGTGAATTAAGAGCAGTCAAAAATCCCCCAACAACCAACTGCTTCTGATTAAGCTAGGGCTGAAGTCCTGCTGTTGGCATGGTGACCAGCCCCGTGAACTGGACTTTAGTTTTGAAGAGAAGGCTACAGTGGCATCTAAACTGAATGAGAATGAATATGTTATATTCTATTTACAATTCTGAATATGTTGTATAAACATTAGAAAAAGGAAAAACAAATCTCAATAGGAGGGAAAATCTTTGGGAAGATGTCTATTTAAACTCAGAGTGTCTGATTCATATGGACATTCATGTGGTCTGCTAAACAGGAGCAGAAAATGTGCTCCACTTATGAGGGATAACGTCAATTACAGCTAATTCTGCAACACGGCCATGTAGAGACTTACATGATGAAAGCCTAGCAACTGGTTCAGAGACCTTTTAAAGAAGAACATAATATTACCTTTCGATGCTAAAAACTAAAATACAGTGCCATTTTTTTGTGTTTTGTTACATTACAATCTCTTTTACATATCTAAATAGTATATGATGCATCAGGACAATATATCTTAAGCTAGCGAAGAAAAACAAAACAAAAAAAAAATAAACATTTCAATAAAAAAAACTGAAAATTGGCATGTGTATATACTGCATATAAAGAGCCTCTCAGCTATGAAGCTTCTAAAAACATCTGATGCAACTTAATACCTTTTGAACTCACATACTTAGCGAAATTAAGTCCACCTGCCAGATCTGTCAGCATATACACAACTTCTCTGGTTAGTGGTGGTGTTGCAGACTCTATGAGCTTCCAAATACCACCACGGAGACTGAGGGAACCTCCAGACAAAGTTGTTCAAAACTGCAAATCAGCATTTGGTTATAAAATATATACATCTAAATATTTGATGATCCACTGGAGCAAATAAAAATAACATGATACCACTACAAGCCTAGCTAGAGAAGATTGCGCGCCAAAACTCTCTGACAGGAAAGGAGGGCATTAATCAGAGATGCAACGCACAGACCAAACTAACCCTGCAGGAGCTGCAGAGTTCTCAAGTAGACCACAATATCTGTCCAAACAACCACAATAAGCTGTAGACTTAATAGAGCTGGGCTTTATGAAATAATGACAAGGAAGGCTCATTTGGAGTTTGCCAAAGGAATGTGAAACATTCCCCAAATATGGAGGAAGGTGCTTTGGTTGGATGAGACCAAAATTTTACTTTTAACTTTTTGATTTTGGGCAAGACTTAGTGGCATACGTCTGTCCCAAACTAATAGATCTCCCCCAAGAAAACCATCACCACAGTGAAACATGGCAGTGGCAGCATCATGCTATGGAGATGTTTTTCTGTAGCAGGGACTGGGAAAGTGGTCCGAGTAGAGGGGAAGACAGATGGTGCTAAATTTAGGGATATTATTGAGCAAAACCTGCTTCAGTGATTTGAGATTGGAACAGAGGTCAACTCTCCAACAGGACAATGACCCACAGCATACTGCTAAAGCAATACCCGAGTGTTTTAAGGGGACATGTGTAAGTGTATTTGAATGGCATATTAAAGCCCAAACCTCAATCCAATTGAGAATTTGTGATCGGACTTGAAAAATGCTGTTCACCAGTGAAAACCCATCCAACTACTACTGGAATGCTTTGCCCTAAGGAATGGGTAAAAATCCCTGTGGCAAGGTTATAGGCTTATCCAAAGAAACTTCCATCAGTAATTGCTTCAAAGGTTGGCTCTACAAATTACTGAATTTAAGTGCAAGACACTGTTCAAGCAGGAATCCCTGACAGAAATAAGTGCATACAACAAAGAAAAATTATAGGGCTTTTCTTGCACAGAGGTTGAAGGACAAGAACAGAAAAGTTCCAGAATTTGTTTCTGCATCTTTTGCTGCAGAAACAAAACACTCATTGCAAAAAAACATTAGGTAAGCAGAAAATATTTTACAACAAAGTGATCATTCAGCACCCAAAGACTTTGTAGTACCAGACTGAGTAACACAAAACAACACAAAAGATGTAGAAAATACTTAAAAGATCCAATGATTAAGTTCAACAGCAAAAGGAGACAAAATAAGATAAATGTCTTTTCTATTCAAGAAGAAAACACATCAGGGAAGGTTGAAATCAGTTTATTGCTGCTGTGGTTTCAGAGAATTTGATGAATGGCCTTTATATTGATGCTGAGCTTTGCTAAAGACCCGCAAAGCTACAGACTATCCACCCTGATTCACTGATTTGAAAAACTGTGTTTTGCCATTTACAGGAAAAAGATTCTTAAAATACTGAGAGTGATTGATTACTCATGTGTTTTGTATTTGGAATTAAAACCTTCAAGAACAACTAAGGTAGAGATGCATCAATCAATACGAATGAGATTATTATTTGCGGCTTTCTCCTTTTTCAGGTCTGATTGGGGATTTGCATGTCAAGCATTAGAAATAAAACAAGAAATCTGATAATGCTTCTCTCCATTTGTGAAATGTATCTTATTGCACTTTGTTAGTTTCTTTCATATTTAATTCTTAGGTATAAGAAAATATCAGAATCAATTACAACCAGAATCGGCAGATCAAACCTTGAATGGATCTAGTCTGCAGGTCTGCTTAACTTATTGTATGAACTACTTTTCAGTCCATCACTCAGTTGTAAAGGGCATAAGAGAGAAACATTGAAGGCAGTGTTGGAAAAGTAGGAGCTTCTTAAGAGGACAGAGGGACAATTTCCAAGCGTCAAATTCCAAAGTCAAGCTATTTATTATATCAAGAATTTTTATAATAGTTACTGGATTATGTAATAAAAAGCAATATCATGTTCTTGATACAAGGGATAATGCCTGTTTTCCACAGGCATTTTCCCTTGTATCAAGAACATGTTTAGAACTATATCACCGTTTATCAGTGGTTCTAAACAATAGCAACTGGGATATTAAAGAATGACTCTGAAACAATACAATGAATTTCAAAGACTATTATTTCTATTAAAGTATGTATCCCTGTATTGGCAACCAATCATGTTAAAGTTCTTAATGGTAACTTTACGCTTTCATGCAAATGATGTCATAGAAGGCTACTACTTTTAAACTAAGATAGCCTTAGAAAACACACGGTTTCAAATGAGAAGTCTGTCTTTACCCACACTTTCAAACAGATGTGCAGCTCTTAATTAGTAGGAAGACATAAACAGAAAATACAGACTACATACATATTAATCCCCTTTGGCACACTCCATTGATTGACTTGAATAATAAAATGGGGGAGGAAGGAGGGTGCACTGACTATCTAGGAGCATTGCCTTATATGGCTACATGATACTGTGAATTTCTGGCAACAGAAGTTCTCGGAGCTCAGGTAGTGGAAGGCAGAGAATATGCATAAAAAGATGAAAATATATAATTGATTAAATCAAACTTAAAGGACAAGCATTTAAAGTTGCCAGAAAGCTACTCTAAATGTCATTCTCTAACAATTACAGTCTCCCTGTGTACATTAAATGTTGAAACCATTTATATAAAAGCAGAATTGATTCCCAGGAACTAAGAAGTGTTCACTGAACACTACCAGCAACAACTGGGAGGTGTGGGAGAAATGTGATCCAAATTAATAACTTTCAGCATGTGAGCAGACTGAAAGTGAGACATCAGGAGCGGTGTATTGTCTGTGATAATACTAGCAAACATTTAAAGATGACACTGTTTATGTTTCACACAGACATTAGACACCTTCAGCATACAAATTAGGTTAGCAAGGCTTCAGGAAGCTAAAACTGAAAGGTGTCTTTCCAATCAGTCTTGTCAAACAAAGAGCTCATCAGTATGTATTCTGTTAACACAGCCATGTTGTATTTCTGCTCTTTTCCTAACTCCAGCATACAAGCCTTTGTCGATCCATAAATTTGCTATGTGTGATGCCCTAAACAGGGTCGACAGGTAGAGGGGATGATCCCAGCTGAAATATGAAGGACAAGGCACCAGATTATCACAGGACTAACAGAGAGGTGGGTGAAGTGTTATTGCTAAATGTAATGTAGAAGCAGCAGTTAATCCCACAAGCATCATAATGGGGAGATTTAAGTGTATAATTCTTGCTGCTCCTTTTCATTCATGATTTATTTTAGTTGTTACATGAACAACTCATGTTTACTGAGTGAATGTAATACAAAAAAAGTCAAACAAAATTAGTCTTTGAATAGTGGTGGGAAGTTAAATAAACCAGGAAAAAAAAAAACATCCACAGACAAATTGGAAATAAGCTTTAAAGATTAAGCAAACACTTGAACCCAGAAACAATAGTGCCTCAATGCAGCTATCCTAACCACTCCACTGCTGTCCCTATTTAATTAGGTAATAATTTATCTTATGTATTGTGTTAGAAACAAAGAAAAGCAAATTTCATTAAGGAAAACACCCATTTTCATTTTACTCCAGGACATAATGCAGAACACAGGAAGACAAATTAAAGCAACACTGTTTTGTTTAAATTGTCTTTGTCATTAAAAATGTTTCAATTAACTGAATGTTGAACTTTGAATCTCATTTCAAAATTTGTATTCATGACCATTGATTTAATCTAATCCAAACTCTTACTTCCCTGTTCGCTTACTTTGATCAATTAAAAAGAAAACAGTGCCAAAGTCAGAAGAAAAGTCTATGAAAGTATTTTCCCAGTTACATTTCTACCTCTTTCTAAATAACTAAACCCACAGGTCACTTCATTAGGAACACCTTTCAAACAATTACTCAATAACATGGCAGCAACTTAATGCATTTATGCATCTAGAGTGAAGATGACTCACTAAAGTTTAAACTGAGAATCAGGATGGGGAAGAAAGTGAATTTAGGTGACTTTGAAGATGTCCTGCTTGTTTGTGTATCTCAGAAAATGCTGATCTGTGGGGTTTTTCATCCACATCCACTCTTAGATTTGTAGAAAATGGCACAAGAAAGAGAAAATATCCAGTTTGTTGTGTAGATTAAAACACTTTTTTCATATGAATGGTCAGAGAAGGAGAAGTTACTAAAAGCAAAACGTTGGCCCGACCATTTTGATGAAAAATGCTGCACTCAGCATCGATTCACTCTCTTTTCCACAGTCACCATGATCAACAGCTGCATATCAAGCACCAACCCTTGACTACTCATTGGTTTAACTGATCTCAATCTCAGTATGAATTTATGTGCAATGCTGATGATTTCATCAAAGAAACTCTATTGTTCATCAATAACTTCACCTTCCGAGCTTTCAAATAGTTCACTTAATGTTTCTAAATTGTGCAGCAGGCTAGAGGAGAAAGTATTTAGGACTGCATAAAGCATGGAGGAAGTAAGTTCCCCACTCCTGCTTTGTATTTTAACCATCCTGTTTTGTGGTCTAAGATCATAATGGAGAAGATAGACATGTAGATTGTTTCACAGCGAAAGCTGGTGTAGTATAGCATGAGCCGATGCATTCACTGAGTAGATTTCATTACTAGTAAAGCTGACAGCACAACAACAGGAGTCTTATAGAGTTTACCGTCTCCTTAGAGTGGGAACTGCTGAGCCTTGGTGCATTAAAGAGGGGAAAACTGCTGCTGAAAAGAAGGGAGTACCAGAAAACAAAAATCCAGACTTTACAAATAGACCAGAGACTGGGACTGAGAGAACAATGTGTCAATATTTGACACTTGTAATAATATTTATCTTATTATGGGATATTTAAACAAGTTAATTATAAAGAAAATGAACAATCACTGAAAGACCAAGACATTGTATACCGTGAACAAAATTATCAGTATGATTTGTTGAACCACTGCTAACAACTCTTGATGTGACTATTGAGCAGCATGCCTATTATTGCTGTACATAAAACTTCATACTGTTCAAAGGTGAGACGAAAAACTTAAATAATTTAAGTTCTAGATGCAGCTGGCAGAGATCCACGGATCCTGTTATATGATCATCTATACATCAGTGATCTGGTTTCAACTTGCATCAAACAGGCTGCCGCTTAGATGTTCTGTAAACTTTTCTCTACCACGATATAAAAATGTCTTATTTTATTGAAAGAACATTTCATCATAAAACCCCATCTGAAATGTACAAAAACCAATAAACTCAAACTTCAGTATCAGTTAAATAAATTCAAAACAAAATTTAATTTTGACCTCAGGCTATAAAAATACAGATGTGCCCTGGGAGATTTATGAATGGGTAGAGAAAAAAATCTCTTCTAATCTCCCTCTCCAGGCTGAAAACGTGAATTGGTTGAGAATTTTAGTGTGATATCTTAAGCATACTTTGTTTTATAAAGCCATTTTGTAATTATCTCTCATTTACCTATTTACACTTTAGAGAGCTTCTCATGTTATTAATCGTCCTTCTTACTGGAGTTCTTTGATTTTTTTAAATTAGGATGATACAATATAAAACTTAAGAGGAAAAAATGTTTAACATTTTCTTTTTCCTATTTTCTTTTGTAATAAAATATGTGATGTAAATCTGTATTTTCCCGAATTAGTCAATACTCTACAGATTTCTTTTCTGCTACAACTTCAACTGTGAGTGTTGAACAGTATGTTTCTCCTATTTATTGAAACTTATAACCTTATTGTTTTTGCTCATTCTTTGGCTCAAAGTAGTTCAGTCACACTGGAGGAAGAGCATCAAAAAACTTCTGGGTTCAGGTCTTTGTACAGACTCAATTAGATTTTGATCTGGATTTTTGTAGGGCTCTTCCAAGGTGAATTTTTTTTCATCTAAACTAGAGTAGTACAATAACAATAATAAAAAAAACAAACATGTCTGATATTACTGTGGAATTTTGCAATATAGCTCACAATTTCCTCATTCATTTCCATCTCTTCCATCATAACAATGTCCTCTAATTTTCTGAGAACTTCAGCATCTTGATTACTAAGTCCTGTATCAGGTTTTGAAACAGGATTTATTGTATCAATGGCACACAAAGCATTGTCGAACAATCCTCTGTATGATGTTCAAGACATTGTGTCAAAGCCTAAGTCTGCGACAAAAGCCTCCGAAATTGCTGACCTGTTGTGTTCCTTCATCATCGCAACGCAGTTTATCCACCCGTGTCAACAAACCCGAGGTTTTCACACAGCACATGCTTTAACACTGATGTTGAATTTCAAAAAGGTGGAAGCTTATTTATTTGGATTTCTAATTCCATCTAATCCATTTGTTGAGCCATCCATCCTTGATCCTTGCAGGATTGAAGGGAGTCAGTCACATAAAAACACAGTTATATATGATATAGTTGATATCTGTACTGCTGTACTGTGTCAAGATGGGCAGATGCTCAAATGATGTAAACACTTTTGTCAATCCCTAAAGTCCCTGATGACTAAAGTTCTCTTAAGTCTAAAAAGTGCATCAAATTAGAAATCCTTAAAAAAAGGCTGTGATATACTGAGCAAAATAAAAAAAATGTAAACCAGAAAAAAAAAAAAAAAAAAATATA